>OZ038499.1:2132515-2162515 GCA_964036315.1 Acanthosepion esculentum | reverse complement strand
AGCCGCTATCCGCTACTCCACCGTGCCTCCTTGGAAATATTTTAAACTTGGAATTTTCGGAATCTTAATCAAAGGGCTCATATATAATAAATATCATCAATTCTATTGCCCACATTATTACCATTTTGTTGGATTTTTATTCCTCCAATATCATTAAGCGGCCTATTAAATTTGCATTTTATTAGAAACACACTTGGACTATCTTTTGTTCTAATTATATATATATATATATATATATATATATATATATATATATATATATATATATATATATATATATATCGGGTAGACACTTCCGTTTAATCAATTAGTGAGTACGAAGTTTGGGCATAAGTTTCTCAAATTAATTGACAAACATTTTTACGAAAAGCAAAATTTTTTAATAGAAATACATTAAAACTTAGTTATAGTTGCACCAATTTCTTGAGAAAATCATAAAGTTGCACAATAATACAACACTAAACCAGTTTAATAATTTTAACCATAATGCAAGCACTAATGCAAATATTGTTAAGGACAGAGATCAATGTAATTCCCATTGTCTAACAAAAGCTTAACTGAATCCCATGAGTATCTGGGTTCTATCTCTACTTTTAGAAAATCCGAGGGTTGAAATGTTTTATATTGGCAGTACCAAGAATGCTTTCAAAACCATTGGTATCAGTACTTATTCTCTTTTACTAATGTTAATTATAGAAATAATACTTCACTTTCAAAATATTTTTGGAAGTGAAAGAAGAAAAATAAAATTCCTAAAGTTGAATGGAAAATGTAGGTCCGTATGCGAACTTTGTTTTCTGTGTTTACAGGAGAAATTCAGATAATCAGATTTTGAAATAGGGAAGATTTATTAAATTGGAGTAATGGATAACGGCTTGGATTGAGGAATCGGAGAGCCGAGTTCGAATTCCAGTCGTATCCATTACATTCACTTACGTGCTAATACCCTTGGGAAATGTATTAATCCTCTTCTTCTCCCTCCAACTATGGGTAAATAGCAGAACAGACTGGGTTCTATAGCCTTGGATGGCAACTGGTCTAGGAGAAGGACAACTCTGAATTCAAAACCTGTGGAGGGTCGTTTGGGGACCTTGTGGCATCCGTTGCACCAGGTCCCTGTATTCGTCCCTCCAAAAAGTGTGGATGGCCCTGCACAAAACCATCACCACTATAATCAAATCCTGTGCGGGTGTCGGGCTTTCAGTTTCTGGGAACTGATCTGTCTGACCCTCATACGTCGAGTTCGACGGGAGAGTCCATCATATATATGAAGAAATGTGTATATACAGTGTAATAAATAAATAACGACAAGTATAATAAATTGATCTAAATGCATCCAAATATATAAATAAACTAACAACCGATACCAATAAACTAGCCGTTTAGAAAAAACAAATAAAGATAATCAATCCAAATAAATAAATTAAAAACTGTTCCCGCCAAAATAATAGTCAGAACAAACCACAACAATCAACCCCAAAATTCAACAAATAGCTTTATCTTCCCAAACAAAAACAAAACTGTTAAATAAGCTATATAAACAAATTTTTATTACGTTAATAAAAACACCGATCAAAATGAAAATAATAAATAAATAATATATAAGATAAAAAATAAAATCAAGCAAAATAATTTGACCCAAATAAATAAATAAACGACTTCCGAATAAGAAGTTTCTAATAATTATCAGTAGGTCTGGAGATTATTGTAATAGCCTGATAAATGAATTCAATTGTTCAGTTTAAATTGAATATCAGGCTCTTTTGGAAGAGAATCATTCTAAGCCAAGCAAAGGATTCAGACATTCAACGCTGGCCAGCTCCAAAGTCCTTTTTTCCTTTCAAGAAACAAAATTTTACTCCAACTCATCTGAAGTATCAATGTTGTTTTCTTCTTTTCCTCCTCTTCAACTGACAGACAACTTTTCAAGGCCAACTGAGGTGTCATTCGCTAGTCGAAAAAGAGAATAAAACCTGACTACATAAAATTCTTTCTTTTTTTTTAGATGTTTTTAGATCTATTTCTTATTGAATTCCGAGAACGTAGCATTTCTGACTTCTCTGTCACAATGATAGAAAATATTTTATAAACAAAGTTTCAATCACAAAAGAAAAATCTCAACGTGAGCCAGAATTTACTTTTGTAATACTGACATGAACGATTATAATTTCAAGAAGTGTTCACACTACAGCAACTATTTTGGCATTGATTTTATTATCACATTTCGGCCGCTCCATACAACGTCCTTCTTTCGATATATACAGTCCGTCAATTTCTGATGTGTACGAATTTGAAAAAGATTGCGGAATTAATCGAAACGTTGTAGTAACGACAATAAGTATGAGATCGAACAACGCTAGAAATGAAATCGGAGTTACTAACAATCTGCATTTAAGCAGCACTGATGCGAGACAAAAAGCATATGATCCCCGAAGAGTATTGCTGTATATACTTATGGTACAGATAGAAATATCTCTATCTATAAAAGGCAGAATGTGTGTGTGTGTGTGTGTGTGTGTGTGTGTGTGTGTGTGTGTGTGTGTGTGTGTGTGTGTGTGTGTGTAACAAATGCACGACCGCAATTTTCGACAGATTTGCACCAAAATTTACATGCACATGCTCCAGGTTAGTGTGAAGGCCAAGACCGACTTTACATTTCCCAACTCCCATCGATAGTGGAAATAATCGATTTTTTCATGCTTCTACGGTAGTTTTCATGTAGTTTGCGGCCAGCGTGAGAGCCAACAGCTGACTGACACGAATGTTACCTAGCATGCTAGCATGCAAAAAAATCGATAGCTGCATTCGTCACAAGTGGCTCATTCGCTTGCTTAAACTCAACGTTGATTCTGATTCTGCAGAACTGAGTTAGGTGTGAAAAAGTATTTGTTGTTAACATTCTTTTTTCATTCCATTTTTCCAGTTACGAGTCCTTTGTTAAAGCTGATCGTTTTGTGTTTATTTTGTTTAGTTCTTTTTTCGTAACAGATTTAATGTTTAGTATAGAGCTTAGAAAAAATTCGCAGTGTGAGATAGGCAAGAAGTAAGGCATGTATCAACATCAGCACGGCAAAGGGCACTCCTTTAAAGGCAGGGAAGGGCAAAAATATTTTAAGTCAAGTGTTAGAGATTGCTGTATGAGTTGTACGATTTTTGAATCAAGCACGGTCAACGCCGGGCCATGCTGTTAGTCCTCTGATAAAAAGCGTGTTTCTATCATTGCCCATAGGTCATCAATATCTGTATAATAAACCATATAACCATCTCATTCTTCTTTTTCTATCGGTTTTTTCCCGTTTTTAACAGAAGCAGCTTTTAAAATCACCAATTCTATTGCAGTTACAAAGTATATCAAAATCTTCGTGCCTTATCAGAATATTTAAAACCGTCTTCTGGCACTGAATCGACCTCAAATAACCAGGATTCATTAACGTTGGTCCACTGTAGACAGTAGTTGGTGATTTTCCACTGAAAATTCCTTTCTCCTTTTGTTTAATTTGAACTTGTTGTCTGTAGAAAGATACATTTTAAACGTTCATCACCGCTATATTCTAGTGTTTTTCTTTTCTCAACTCGATAACCAGCAACAAAATTTGATAAATCGTTAATAATTATGATGTTGAACAAAGTAACTAATAATAACAAAACAAAAGTCATTGAAACAAAACAAGTTCAGTCGACCAATGATGACAATTCCAGAACAACGTAACTATAAACAAATTTTTCTATCCTCTGCCAGCCTCTATGATGGAGGAAGCATTACCTCGAACCGTCGCCAGTGAGACACGCTGCAAGAGCCACTCCGTATCGCAAGGGTCGTTCCTTAATCGAGACGCAATCGCGCCAATCCTCCGAAGGAACACCATCGAACGAGGGCCAATAACCCCTGAAGTCTCCACTGCCTCAGGAGTAAAAAAAATCTATCAGCAAGAGAAGAATATTTAACTATTTTGTTCATCTCTGCGTCTCGGGCGACGGATCCCGGCTCAACCGCGGACCTGATCAAATTACCGGCCGAAAATGTATCCGCACAGGTCGCATCACAAATCAACGACTTACCCATTTTAAAAGGGAAGATGGTAATGCCATCCGGCCGCTTTCCATCACCACGGTCGAGGCCTAGGGGTTCGATTTGGGAAGGGCACCCAGCTGCATCCAAACCTTTTTTGATGATGTCGTTAATTACTGCATGTCGTGGAAAGCGGCCGGCACTACAGCGACAGGAGAGAGGATGCAAACCAAACGGCAGTTAACGAGGTGCATTTTCCATTGTTCTAGAATTTATTATTAAGAGAAGATAAATGTTTTCATATTTGGTTATTTTACCATTTGTCCGTTATTTTCAATCTTGCTGCCACATCTAGTCTGGTCCTCCTGCTATATATTTAGAGATTCTTGATAAAATCCAAAGAAGAATCTGCAATTTTATTGGCCTTGACCTGACATCTGGGCTTCATTCCCTTTCCCACCGCCATAATGTCACTTCTCTGTGTCTTTTCGATAAATACTTTCATGTCAATTGTTCTCATGAACTTTCCTCTGTGATACCTAGACTTTATGAATTTAAGCGCAGTACTAGATTGGAGGTGTGGTCTCATCATTTTAAAGTTGAAATGACTAGATGTAACCGTAAGTTCTATGCTAACAGTTTCTTCTCTCACACTTCTCGCTTGTAGAACTCACATACGGCTTCTTGCTTCCCAGTAAACTTTAATCTTCAAAAATTTAAATGCAATGTCAATCACTATCTTCTTTTGTTCTCGCTCCTCATGAAAAGTTTAAAAAATGTTAAATGAAATGTCAATCGTCATCTTCTGTTTTCTTAATTATTCATCTTTAATGCTTAATAGTAGTTTTTCTTGTATTCTCTAACACTTAGTGGCCTCTTGTGTCTTAGTGGCTTCATAGCCTTGCTTGAGGGTAAATAATTACAAAAATTGATAGCGAAAATATTGGCTCTTCTAGCAATTGTGACAAGGGAAAACCTTTCAAATTTTACTCTAAAAGGCAAAGGGAGGAATCTGAGGTGCCATACAGGGGAAGCTAATTATCAAAATCTGATTCACATACTAAATATACTGTCGGTACCAAAAAATCAACTTTTTGTGTCACCATTTTTGTATATAATGCAAACCAATTTTGCCAGTCTGAATGTAATTATTCCACATTGCCTAACCTAGTTTTACACATCTAATACATTACAGATTGCCTACCACAATATTACACACTGCCTAACCTAATATTACACACTTCCTAACCAAATATTACACACTGCCTAACCTAATATTACACATCTAATCCATTAATAAAAATTGCCTACCCCAATATTACACACTGCCTAACCTAATATTACACACTGCCTAACCAAATATTACACACTGCTAACCTAATATTACACATCTAATCCATTAATAAAGATTGCCTACCCCAATATTACACACTACCTAACCTAATATTACACACTGCCTAACCTAATATTACACACTGCCTAACCTAGTTTTACACATCTAATCAATTAATAAAGATTGCCTACCCCAATATTACACACTACCTAACCTAATATTACACACTGCCTAACCTAATATTACACACTGCCTAAACTAGTTTTACACATCTAACCAATTAATAAAGATTGCCTACCCCAATATTACACACTGCCTAACCTAATATTACACACTTCCTAACCAAATATTACACACTGCCTAACCTAATACTACACATCTAATCCATTAATAAAAATTGCCTACCCCAATATTACACACTGCCTAACCTAATATTACACACTGCCTAACCAAATATGACACACTGCCTAACATAATATTACACATCTAATCCATTAATAAAGATTGCCTACCCCAATATTAGACACTACCTAAACTAATATAACACACAGCCTAACCTAATATTACACACTGCCAAACCTAGTTTTACACATCTAATCCATTAATAAAGATTGCCTACCCCAATATTACACACTACCTAACCTAATATTACACACTGCCTAACCTAATATTACACACTGCCTAACCTAATATTAAACAATGCCTAACTTAGTTTTACACATCTAATCCATTAATAAAGATTGCCTACCCCAATATTACACACTGCTAAACCTAATATTACACACTGCCTAACCTAATATTACACACTGCCTAACCTAATATTACACACTGCCTAAATTAATTTTACACATCTAATCCATTAATAAAGATTGCCTACCCCAATATTACACACTACCTAACCTAATATTACACACTGCCTAACCTAATATTACACACTGCCAAACCCAGTTTTACACATCTAATCCATTAATAAAGATTGCCTACCCCAATATTACACACTACCTAACCGAATATTACACACTGCCTAACCTAATATTACACACTGCCAAACCTAGTTTTACACATCTAATCCATTAATAAAGATTGCCTACCCCAATATTACACACTGCCTAACCTAATATTACACACTTCCTAACCAAATATTACACACTGCCTAACTTAATATTACACATCTAATCCATTAATAAAAATTGCCTACCCCAATATTACACACTGCTTAACCTAATATTACACACTGCGTAACCAAATATTACACACTGCCTAACCTAATATTACACATCTAATCCATTAAGAAAGATTGCCTACCCCAATATTACACACTACCTAACCTAATATTACACACTGCTTATCCTAATATTACACACTGCCAAACCTAGTTTTACACATCTAATCCATTATTAAATATTGCCTACACCAATATTACACACTAACTAACCTAATATTACACACTGCCTAACCTAATATTACACACTGCCAAACCTAGTTTTACACATCTAATCCATTAATATAGATTGTCTACCCCAATATTACACACTGCTTAACCTAATATTACACACTGCCTAACCTAATATTACACACTGCCAAACCCAATATTACACACTGCCTAACCTAATATTACACACTGCCTAACTTAGTTTTACACATCTAATCCATTAATAAAGATTGCCTACCCCAATATTACACACTGCTTGACCTAATATTACACACTGCCTAACCTAATATTACACACTGCCTAAATTAGTTTTACACATCTAATCCATTAATAAAGATTGCCTACACCAATATTACACACAGCCTAACCTAATATTACACACTGCCTAACCTAATATTACACACTGCCTAACTTAGTTTTACACATCTAATCCATTAATAAAGATTGCCTACCCCAATATTACACACTGCTTAAACTAATATTACACACTGCCTAACCTAATATTACACACTGCCTAACCTAGTTTTACACATCTAATCCATTAATAAAATTTGCCTACCCCAATATTACACACTGCTTAACCTAATATTACACACTGCCTAACCTAATATTACACACTGCCTAACCTAATATTACAGACTGCCTAACTTAATTTTACACATCTAATCCATTAATAAAGATTGCCTACCCCAATATTACACACTGCCTAACCTAATATTACACACTGCCTAACCAAATATTACACACTGCCTAGCCTAATATTACACATCTAATCCATTAATAAAGATTGCCTACCCCAATATTACACACTACCTAACCTAATATTACACACTGCTTATCCTAATATTACACACTGCCAAACCTAGTTTTACACATCTAATCCATTAATAAATATTGCTTACCCCAATATTACACACTACCTAACCTAATATTACACACTGCCGAACCTAATATTACACACTGCCAAACCTAGTTTTACACATCTAATCCATTAATAAAGATTGCCTACCCCAATATTACACACTGCTTAACCTAATATTAAACACTGCCTAACCTAATATTACACACTGCCAAACCTAATATTACACACTGCCTAACTTAGTTTTACACATCTAATCCATTAATAAAGATTGCGTACCCCAATATTACACACTGCCTAACCTAATATTACACACTGCCTAACCTAATATTACACACTGCCTAACTTAGTTTTACACAACTAATCCATTAATAAAGATTGCCTACCCCAATATTACACACTGCTTAACGTAATATTACACACTACCTAACCTAATATTACACACTGCCTAACTTAATATTACACACTGCCTAACTTAATTTTACATATCTAATCCATTAATAAAGATTGCCTACCCCAATATTACACACTACCTAACCTAATATTACACACTGCTTATCCTAATATTACACACTGCCAAACCTAGTTTTACACATGTAATCCATTAACAAATATTGCCTACACCAATATTACACACTACCTAACCTAATATTACACACTGCCTAACCTAATATTACACACTGCCAAACCTAGTTTTACACATCTAATCCATTAATAAAGGTTGCTTACCCCAATATTACACACTGCTTAACCTAATATTACACACTGTCTAACCTAATATTACACACTGCCAAACCTAATATTACACCTTGCCTAACTTAGTTTTACACATCTAATCCATTAATAAAGATTGCCTACCACAATATTACACACTGCCTAACCTAATATTAGACACTGCCTAACCTAATATTACAAACTGCCTAACTTAATTTTACACATCTAATCCATTAATAAAAATTGCCTACCCCAATATTACACACTGCCTAACCTAATATTACACACTGCCTAACGAAATATTACACATCTAATCCATTAATAAAGATTGCCTACCCCAATATTGCACACTACCTAACCTAATATTACACACTGCCTAACCTAATATTACACATCTAATCCATTAATAAAAATTGCCTACCCCAATATTACACACTACCTAACCTAATATAACACACTGCCTAACCTAATATTACACACTGCCAAACCTAGTTTTATACATCTAATCCATTAATAAAGATTGCCTACCCCAATATTACACACTGCTTAACCTAATATTACACACTGCCTAACCTAATATTACCCACTGCCTAACTTAATATTACACACTGCCTAACTTAATTTTACACATCTAATCCATTAATAAAGTTTGCCTACCACAATATTACACACTGCCTAACCTAATATTAGACACTGCCTAACCTAATATTACACACTGCCTAACTTAGTTTTACACATCTAATCCATTAATAAAAATTACCTACCCCAATATTACACACTGCCTAACCTAATATTACACACTACCTAACTTAGTTTTACACATCTAATCCATTAATAAAGATTGCCTACCCAATATTACACACTGCTTAAATTAATATTACACACTGCCTAACCTAATATTACACACTGCCAAACCTAATATTACACACTGCCTAACCTAATATTACACATCTAATCCATTAATAAAAATTGCCTACCCCAATATTACACACTGCTTAACCTAATATTACACACTGCCTAACCAAATATTACACACTGCCTAACCTAATATTACACATCTAATCCTATTAATAAAGATTGCCTATCCCAATATTACACACTACCTAACCTAATATTACACACTGCTTATCCTAATATTACACACTGCCAAACCTAGTTTTACACATCTAATCCATTAATAAATATTGCCTATCCCAATATTACACACTACCTAACCTAATATTACACACTGCCTAACCCAATATTACACACTGCCAAACCTAGTTTTACACATCTAATCCATTAATAAAGATTGCCTATCCCAATATTACACACTGCTTAACCTAATATTACACACTGCCTAACCTAATATTACACACTGCCAAATCTAATATTACACACTGCCTAACTTAGTTTTACACATCTAATCCATTAATAAAGATTGCCTACCCCAATATTACACACTGCCTAACCTAATATTACACACTGCCTAACCTAATATTACACACTGCCTAACTTAGTTTTACACATCTAATCCATTAATAAAGATTGCCTACCCCAATATTACTCACTGCTTAACCTAATATTACACACTGCCTAACCTAATATTACACACTGCCTAACCTAATATTACACACTGCCTAACTTAGTTTTACACATCTAATCCATTAATAAAGATTGCCTACCCAATATTACACACTGCTTAAACTAATATTACACACTGCCTAACCTAATATTACACACTGCCTAACCTAATATTACACACTGCCTAACCTAGTTTTACACATCTAATCCATTAATAAAGATTGCCTACCCCAATATTACACACAGCTTAACCTAATATTACACACTGCCTAACCTAATATTACACACTGCCAAACCCAGTTTTACACATCTAATCCATTAACAAAGATTGCTTACCCCAATATTACACACTGCCTAACCTAATATTACACATCTAATCCATTAATAAAAATTCCCTACCCCAATATTACACACTGCTTAACCTAATATTACACACTGCCTAACCAAATATTACACACTGCCTAACCTAATATTACACATCTAATCCTATTAATAAAGATTGCCTATCCCAATATTACACACTACCTAACCTAATATTACACACTGCTTATCCTAATATTACACACTGCCAAACCTAGTTTTACACATCTAATCCATTAATAAATATTGCCTATCCCAATATTACACACTACCTAACCTAATATTACACACTGCCTAACCCAATATTACACACTGCCAAACCTAGTTTTACATATCTAATCCATTAATAAAGATTGCCTATCCCAATATTACACACTGCTTAACCTAATATTACACACTGCCTAACCTAATATTACACACTGCCAAATCTAATATTACACACTGCCTAACTTAGTTTTACACATCTAATCCATTAATAAAGATTGCCTACCCCAATATTACACACTGCCTAACCTAATATTACACACTGCCTAACCTAATATTACACACTGCCTAACTTAGTTTTACACATCTAATCCATTAATAAAGATTGCCTACCCCAATATTACTCACTGCTAACCCTAATATTACACACTGCCTAAGCTAATATTACACACTGCCTAACCTAATATTACACACTGCCTAACTTAGTTTTACACATCTAATCCATTAATAAAGATTGCCTACCCAATATTACACACTGCTTAAACTAATATTACACACTGCTTAACCTAATATTACACACTGCCTAACCTAATATTACACACTGCCTAACCTAGTTTTACACATCTAATCCATTAATAAAGATTGCCTACCCCAATATTACACACTGCTTAACCTAATATTACACACTGCCTAACCTAATATTACACACTGCCAAACCCAGTTTTACACATCTAATCCATTAACAAAGATTGCCTACCCCAATATTACACACTGCCTAACCTAATATTACACATCTAATCCATTAATAAAAATTCCCTACCCCAATATTACACACTGCTTAACCTAATATTACACACTGCCTAACCAAATATTACACACTGCCTAACCTAATATTACACATCTAATCCTATTAATAAAGATTGCCTATCCCAATATTACACACTACCTAACCTAATATTACACACTGCTTATCCTAATATTACACACTGCCAAACCTAGTTTTACACATCTAATCCATTAATAAATATTGCCTATCCCAATATTACACACTACCTAACCTAATATTACACACTGCCTAACCCAATATTACACACTGCCAAACCTAGTTTTACATATCTAATCCATTAATAAAGATTGCCTATCCCAATATTACACACTGCTTAACCTAATATTACACACTGCCTAACCTAATATTACACACTGCCAAATCTAATATTACACACTGCCTAACTTAGTTTTACACATCTAATCCATTAATAAAGATTGCCTACCCCAATATTACACACTGCCTAACCTAATATTACACACTGCCTAACCTAATATTACACACTGCCTAACTTAGTTTTACACATCTAATCCATTAATAAAGATTGCCTACCCCAATATTACTCACTGCTTAACCTAATATTACACACTGCCTAAGCTAATATTACACACTGCCTAACCTAATATTACACACTGCCTAACTTAGTTTTACACATCTAATCCATTAATAAAGATTGCCTACCCAATATTACACACTGCTTAAACTAATATTACACACTGCTTAACCTAATATTACACACTGCCTAACCTAATATTACACACTGCCTAACCTAGTTTTACACATCTAATCCATTAATAAAGATTGCCTACCCCAATATTACACACTGCTTAACCTAATATTACACACTGCCTAACCTAATATTACACACTGCCAAACCCAGTTTTACACATCTAATCCATTAACAAAGATTGCCTACCCCAATATTACACACTGCCTAACCTAATATTACACATCTAATCCATTAATAAAAATTCCCTACCCCAATATTACACACTGCTTAACCTAATATTACACACTGCCTAACCAAATATTACACATCTAATCCTATTAATAAAGATTGCCTATCCCAATATTACACACTACCTAACCTAATATTACACACTGCTTATCCTAATATTACACACTGCCAAACCTAGTTTTACACATCTAATCCATTAATAAATATTGCCTATCCAAATATTACACACTACCTAACCTAATATTACACACTGCCTAATCTAATATTACACACTGCCAAACCTAGTTTTACACATCTAATCCATTAATAAAGATTGCCTACCCCAATATTACACACTGCTTAACCTAATATTACACACTGCCTAACATAATATTACACACTGCCAAACCTAATATTACCCACTGCCTAACTTAGTTTTATACATCTAATCCATTAATAAAGATTGCTTACCCCAATATTACACACTGCCTAACCTAATATTACACACTGCCTAACCTAATATTACACACTGCCTAACTTAGTTTTACACATCTAATCCATTAATAAAGATTGCCTACCCCAATATTACATACTGCTTAACCTAATATTACACACTGCCTAACCTAATATTACACACTGCCTAACTTAGTTTTACACATCTAATCCATTAATAAAGATTGCCTACCCCAATATTACACACTGCTTAACCTAATATTACACACTGCCTAACCTAATATTACACACTGCCTAACTTAGTTTTACACATCTAATCCATTAATAAAGATTGCCTACACCAATATTACACACTGCCTAACCTAATATTACACACTGCCTAAGCTAATATTACACACTGCCTAACCTAATATTACACACTGCCTAAGCTAATATTACACACTGCCTAACCTAATATTACACACTGCCTAACTTAGTTTTACACATCTAATCCATTAATAAAGATTGCCTACCCCAATATTACACACTGCTTAAACTAATATTACACACTGCCTAACCTAATATTACACACTGCCTAACCTAATATTACACACTGCCTAACCTAGTTTTACACATCTAATCCATTAATAAAGATTGCCTACCCCAATATTACACACTGCCTAACCTAATATTACACACTGCCTAACCTAATATTACACACTGCCTAATCTAGTTTTACACATCTAATCCATTAATAAAGATTGCCTACCCCAATATTACACACTGCCTAACCTAATATTACACACTGCCTAACCAAATATTACACACTGCCTAACCCGGTTTTACACCCTACCTATCCCAGTAGAAATGCTTGCTAGTTTCACATAAGTGAATAATAAAAAGGATTTTTCACGTCATTAACTCAATAAAACATTCTTATATCTTCTCCATCATTTCTGGCTGTACTTGTAAAATTAAGACGAATATGAGACAACGACACAGAGAAACATGTTAAAAAGACAAATGTAAATATTGAATAATGGAAAGTGAGGTCTGACAATAAGTGCTACATCGCCTAATTTTGAAAATGAATTTAAAAAGATCGATTTTAAATGAGGAATTCAAACAAGAATTAATTTTTCTTTGTAATAAATAATCTTTCTATTATTTGTGTTCAGTAATTAATCAAATACAAATCAATTGCTTTGAAATGAATCCAAAACTAGAAACTGAATGACTGAATTGCAAAAGAAATGTGCAAACGAATCAAATCTTTTCAATGGGATTTTGTTAAATAACACAATATCTCTCTATATTTCTGAGATGAGGTATTATGTACATTATTTAAATTATTCAGTCTATTGTTCTCATCTTTGTTGCCATACTTATTACAACGTTTCGGCCGTTGTACGCTCCGGCCTTCTTCAGGTGGTTGGAATGTCGAACTAGAGTAGACTGTCCTAGTTTTCACGTGCCATGTTTAATGGATGTCAGTTATCAGTTATCTCCTGTTAATTTCCCTCTGAAAGTTCTCCACTGCCTTATCCGCGTATTGAACTCTCACTCTTCGGGTCCTGTCACTGGATCTAATATCCACTGTGCCATGTGTCCTTGAGGACATCTGTGTATGAATTTCTGGGTATTATAAACCTAATGTAAATAATAAACACAATAGATGTAGATTTTGTCAGAATAATTATGGAACTGGAATAAGAAGAAGCCTGTAGGTCCCTAGGAATCAGCGATGGACATGAATACCGCAGACCCCAAATGAAGGAGAAAGTAAGAAAAGAATACTACAGACGTGTGCGTCTGTTGTTAAATACGGAGTTGAATTCACAAAACCGAATATCAGCCATAAACACTTTGGCTGTCCCTGTGGTGAAATAAAGTTTCAATATCCTTAACTGGACCATAGCTGATATTAAGCGAATGGACGCCAGAACGAGAACATTTCTCATTTGCCATCGCGTGCATTACCACGAGGTTGATGTTAATCGTTTGTATGTGTCTAGAACCGAAGGAGACAGATGATTACTTCAACTAGAAATCTTTTACAAAACTACAACAATCGATCTTCAAAGATAGCTTCGAACTACAGAAGACTGGATGATGATCTGCGTCAAAGAACATGAAAGTAGTAAAAAAAAAACTGTATTCAATAATAAAAGAAACCAAGAAATTCAAAATGGAATTTCAAGTGGGTGAAGAAATTCAAGAAAAACCTGATACACCTACTGCAGCGGTAAATTATTATTATCATTATTATAAACCTTATTTTTCTGAGTACACATATTTTAGTTGCTATGTCTTTTTGGGGGTGTGGGGGTAAACACTGAAGTTAATAACAATCGGCCTAGATCAAGAAATACTGCTCCGCCGGCTTTTATTAATTTCACTCTTTAAGAAAATTAAAACGTTTATAATAATTAAGAAATATTGTCGGGTGAAAAATATGCATAATATATATATATATATACATTGCGTGTGTGTGCTTGCGTGTGTGTATCTGTGTGTATGTGTATTTGCGTGTGTGCGTTTGTGTTTGTGTGTGTTTGTGTTTATCGGTACGTGTGTTTGTCATTCAAATTAGCCGACTGCCTCGATTTTTCTTGGCTAAAATCTATTTCTTGATGGCTGGTCATTTGAAATCACTAAATTGTATTTTAGCAGTGAAATAAAACAAACGATGATTTTAGGAGTTAAAATGGTTGAACAGTCGTCACCTGAAATAAACTTTTATTTCTTATTTCTTTTTATCATTTACTAATCATAGGTTATATTTCGTACAAAGCTTCAACTGTCGGCTCCTAGTAAGGATAGATGCTTTCTAAATGTAATTTGTGGCGGTCTACCTTGACTTTGCCACCTGGGATTACTTTTTCGACCAACTCTTAAATTTGAACGAGGTCAAATGCAAACCGTCAGTTACATTGATCACAAGAAGGTGTCGTCTGGTCGTGTGGCTAACATCCTTTTGATAACAGTGATCGAAGTTCAAGCACCGTTAAAGTGTCAGTTCAAATGCTGAGTAGATAGTTAAGCAGGCTTTATTTGACAATCTGGCGTAACACAGTTTTCATACCACCCTTCTCTGTACCGATTATCTTTATATCATTTCAGTTAATAAATAAAAGTAAACAAAATATTTCAAGTTTTATTTCCTTTGGTTTCTGACCTCTACTCATTTCTTTCCAGGTCCTGATCAGAAATGGCATTATGATATTTTTCACTGAGCAGTGTTGGAAAAACAAATAAACACACATATTTTACATCGCCCTCCGTAAGGTGTGGACTGTACTCGTGAGAACAATTTTTAGTATTTTACCTCTATGGTTTTTAAGGAATTCAACCATTATTATTATTATTATTATTATTATTATTATTATTATTATTACTGTGATTTTACAAGATTTTTAGAAGCCAATTATTTTTTACTGACATGTACATTCGCATATTTTTCTTCGTTTCTCCCATAGTTCTTGATGTATGGATAGTGTAATGGATGGAAAATCGGAAAGCCGAGTTCGAATTCCAGTCAGGTTTATTACATTCACCTACGCGCAATTACCCTTGGGAAAGGTATTAATCCATCTGTATTCCCCCAGCTATAAGTTAAATAGTAGGACTTGTGTATGGAAAATCATTTTTATTTCCAAACACTGTTAATACAATATTCACTTGCAAAAGAAAAGAATTATTCTTATCGCAAAAAAATATGTTTCGGCTTTAAATAAGATGCAGCGGGTTGATAAACCGTAAAAACAAATTAATCCCATAATTCATTGTCATGTAAAATATGCACATTATAATTAAAGCAATCATCAATCACGATTTTGAAACCGTTTGGGAGATGTGTATTTCGTGCTTTTCAAAGTTGATACAAATTAACAATTTACATATGTGAATAAATGTTATTTATATATTTGTTAATATTTACATAAAACATTTGTAACAAAAACGTGTGTGTATATTTTGTTTATATCATTTTATTTATTTTAATGTCATGTTTCTTGATGACGTAGGCGATCATAACCCTCCACGTATTATTTCTTTATTAATCATGGAATTGTCATGCATTCTTGGAAAAATAATGAAGGTGTTTCCTGTTGCTTTCTCGATAACTCGGAATTAATAGTTTTTTTTATCTTAAAATGGTTGCCGTACAAAACTAGAACGCTCAATGAATTCTGCTATGTTACCTGCAGATGGAGGGAGAATATGTGTTTTTCATGCCTTTCCCAAGAGCATCTGAATATTATTGAACTCGGCATGACGAATCCACTTCCGGTGCCGTTAACCGTCACACTGCCCACTTTTGTTACGCGACCTATTCTCATGACAGCTCATAACAAATGTAATCAAGAACATTTTCAAAGTTTATTATTATTACTAGTATTACTACTACTACTACTACTACCAGTGCTACTATTTTGGGTTTTGCCCGCCTAAAATGCATTCATATAATTGTCTTCATTATTGCCGTAATACATTGTCATATTATTAAATTATTAAAACAATTATCAATCTTTATTTGGAAAACATTTTTGGTGTATGTCAACTACTCGTGTTATTGAAACGAGTACAAATGAACAATTTGAAAAAAAAACTACATCCCTGAACGATTGTTAGTTAAATCCACTTCTATGCGTTTATATTTGGTTTGTGTCTAACAAGCCTCAAATTTTCTCTTCTGTGTGTCTTAAGCAAGTTTTTCTATTTCAAATTTATTTGACCATCCTGCTAAGCATCTCTCTAGAAAGGCCACCCGATTTAGATGTATTTGCTAAGTTTACATCTGTTTGGCATACACTGAGACTCAATTTCCTTAACAAGCGAATAAAAGTTTAACTTGATAATTATTATGGCAGGCATGTTCTCCGTCATATCGTTCGACTTCAGATAGCACCTTTCGAAGAATAATTTCAGTGCCAAATAACGAAGACTTCTGAAGCGATGGGATACGATGTCAGGCTTTATGTCCGGTGGTAGAGACTCCCAATGCCCTAATGATAACAGAGACAATAGTGACCTGAACATTTTGGCAATTTTAATCCAGTGACCAGTGTATTCATTAGCTTATGAATTCCTTTGACGTTGATATTATTATTATTATTATTATTATTATTATTATTATTATTATTATTATTATTATTATTATTATTATTATTATTATTATTTCCTTTTATTTCTGATGTATACACATTTCCTTCCGGGTTCCAACAAGTGACCTAAGGTTAGAAATGGCATCATGAAATTTGCCACTAATCATTTTTGTAAAAAAAAACAAAAAAACAAGATCACAGACATTTCGCATGGATAAATCACTTCGCAATGTGTGAGCTGAACTTGCGAGAACAATTTTTCGTATTTCTTTAAGGCATGGGCTAGCAGGAATCCCTTCAATGTGTCTATCAGGACCTTTTCCAATCAATCGGAGGGCGCCAACTACAACTGGAATTATTGATGTCCTCATGTGCCACATTTTTGAGATTTCCATTTTAAGGTCCTTGTATTTTGATAGTTTTTGGAAGATCTTCAAAGATACATTATAATCTGCGCGGACTGCCATGTCAATAAGAAAGCACTTTCTCTTTTTCTGGTCTTTGATCACAATGTCTGGAAGATTAGCTTTGATTGTGTCTGTGTGTATTGTAAAGTCTCTTCAAATTCTTACAGATCTTATCTCTGTAATCGGGTCCGGTTGATGTTCATACCAGATTCTCGCGGTTTCCTTCCCGTAAAAGTTGCAGATTTTCCAATGGAAATATTGGCCCCCCTCTATCATGCTGAGTTTTATATTCAATGGGTGCTAACACCACACAACCTGATACAAGATGACATACTAACTTTATCAGCGTTTATTAAAGGGACTTGTTTGGTTTTTTTTAATTTCTTTCGTCCTTCGATTGCAAACCGATGATAATATTTAATTCTTGATTATTTATTGCGGTCATTTGAAAAGGAATCCTCAGTTATTCCAATTGATCTAATAATTATTAATAAAACCACTGATTTTCATACCCAGAGTTTTCGGATGCCTCTCAGGCGAGTTCCTGTTTGGTTTCATTTCTTTTACAATCTATTACATTTTTAACTATTTTATCTATTACATTTTTTTTTAAAAGAATTCAATCAGGACGAGAAGACCAGATATTTCCGTCAATGAATGTGGCCCACAGAATGAAATTAAATCTGAAAACTAGTAAAAAAAACTCGAAGAATATTTAAATATGACAAGAGAATATTTTTAAAACGGGAAAATATGAAGTTATCCATAATTATAGGAAGGCTTGAAATAGTAAGATTAGAAAAAAATGGCGACCGAAGGAAGAAATAAAAGCATCCCGAAAAGAAAAGTCTGTAAGTATAATGAGGAATGGTGTTGGAGTATTGAGGAAATTCTCTGTCACTTGATCTTAAGTCAAAGTTAACAGGCAACATGTTTCAAAAACCTCAACAAGTAAGAAATAAATAATGGTAAGAAATAATCAAATATAAATTCATATATTTACATAGATAGATAGATAGATAGATAGATAGATAGATAGATAGATAGATAGATAGATAGATAGATAGATAGATAGATATGAACGGATCGAGATAGATAGATAGACAGATATGAACATAAAGAGATAAATAGATATGAACAGACTGAGATAGATAGATAGATAGATAGATAGATAGATAGATAGATAGATAGATAGATAGATAGATAGATAGATAATGAATAGACCAAGATTTAAAATAAAATAAATAAAAGCAAAATTTGATTTCAATTGTGGTCAGGCTATTTGCGAAAAGAGAGACAGTCGTCGCCAAGCGAAACTTCTTATGGGAAATGACCCTGACCCATGCTTATGCGGTCAATAAAAACACCTGTCGTATGTAGCAGCTTAATAAAGTTTTGATAAACAAGCAAATATGTAATGTTTATTTAAACGAAGTTTCAATTGTTTGCTACAGCTGTTGAATACCTTATTGACGGGAAAGGAGCGAGAGGGGCGGTGTCACAAAACCTTCACTCTTCACTCGATGACCTTATTAACAATGTATATGGAGATATAATTTTAAACCTCAAAATCACCAATCAATAATAGGAAACGTTACAACTTTGTAATATTGATCTATTTGTCCATCTGTCTATCGCAGCCGATTGAATTCTATTGATCTGCTTTCTAGAATGCATCCAAAGATTGGATCTATCTATCTATCTATCTATCTATCTATCTATCTATCTATCTATCTATCTATCTATCTATCTATCTATCTTTTCATTCTTATCTATCTGCCTGTTCGTTATCTATTTATGTATATATATATATATATATGTGTGTGTGTGTATACATATATCTATATATATACATATATCTATATATATATATCTGTCTTATCTATCTACCTATATATTTATTTCAGTCCCTATCTATCTATTCCAGTATACATACATACATACACATACACACACATATATATATATATATATATATATATATATATATATATATATATATATATATACCTATCTATCTGTCTGTTCATTATCTATCAGCTTTATAATATTGATCTGTTTGTCCATCTGTCTATCGCTACCTACTTAATTCTATTGATCTGCTTTATAGATTGCATCCAAATATTAGATCTATCTATCTATCTATCTATCTATCTATCTATCTATCTATCTGTTTATCTATCTATCTGTTTATCTATCTATCTATCTATCTCTCAGTCTGTTTATCTATCTATCTCAGTCTGTTCATATCCATCTATCTATCTATCTAGCACAGTCTATCTATCTATCTATCTATCTAACTATCTATCTATCTGTTCCTTATCTATCTATTTGTTCTTTATCAATCTATCTCAGTCTTTTTATATCTATCTATCTATCTCTTTATCTCAGTCTTTTCATATCTATCTATCTATCTATCTAAAAAGCTAAATAATAAAAGTTTTGAAACAATCAAAGTATTTGATCGCAACGTCAAGATCCACTTTCGCCTAATAGAAATCTTGTTCGTTTGTTGGAAAAATTGGTTATAAATTGAAATCTTAAAACTCTAGGTAAATATTTAGCCAACTTTCGTGGTATTCATTTCTCAGATTATTTTCTGCCTAAAAATAGAAATGAATAAGTGATTGTTGATTTTAAAAATATTGACAATAACAATTGATCTCAATTCCCTTTCACAATCAACAAAACGGTTTTAATTTGGAAAGCGCATCGTATAAAGAAATAATAAAACTAAAAGGTGTGAATAAATGAATTCTCTTAATAGGGAGTGAAGGTTATTATTTCTTCATGAAGATTAATTTTGGCACAAGCCCATCAGATGAGTGGGATTTAGATTTGGAAAATTCAGAAAGATTTGTGACTTTATTCATTTTTTACAATTCTTTCAGAATGAAGACAAGAAATGCAGAGAATGCCAAACCCGAAAACGCCACGTTGTTCAAGAAAACAAGGGCTGATTTATTTAAGTCAAAAATTAACTCTCTTCAGTGAAAATATTGCCCTCGAGTTATATTTCTTTCATCCGACAATTCGCCTTCGAAAATGTCTTTATTTAAACTAACTGAAAACTTCTTCAACTTGATCTTGCCTTTTAGGGAATGGCCAACATGTGTAACGAGATGGTCACCCGTAGAAGAGGAGGTCGAGACGAAGAGACAGAATGCATTCAACTCGTTATCATTCATTGATTTGAACATCAGTAAGGCTGGATTGTTTCTTAGGCAATCAAAAGATGACCTTTCTGTTCACTAAGAAAGAATGTCGTTTCGTTCAATCTTGAACACGCGATTCGGATTAGTTTGTATCTCTATGTTCTTGAATTCTTTAAAAGAAACTATTTTCTTCTTCCATGTGTCGTGTCCATTCAAAAAGTGGGTCATGGCTCTCCACTTCATCCTGTCTTGTCTAGTTCTTAGCAACATTTGTTCTTTGACTGTACCTCACATCCTCCCCTGTTTCACCATCCATTCACGCAATCTCGTCAGGTAAGTTGCCCCCTGCCTTCCCGATTGCTCACGATATGCCCTATGAGTGTCAAATTCTCTAAGCCATCCTTCTTCATTATGTGTCCAACAAATTTCAGTTCTCTCTTTTTGACTCACAAAATGAATCTATAGTTGCATCAAAAGTCTTGTTTTTATATTCTGAATTTCAGTCATTACAAGACTCAAGAGCCACTGAAGACAGAGAATCGCAGACTTAATGAGGTGTGTGATATGAATGATATGAGGTTGTAGGAAATGAAGATGAAGAGAAAAAGAAAAATGGAATAACGGTTGACCTTTGACTTGAAAAGTTCAAGGGTCAAATGTTCACGAAAGTAGAAGTTCTTAGGAAAATGCTAAGTAAATCTTTCTTCTTGCATTTGGGACGAGCGGGAAATGATAGTATTTCCATACTGTTGAAGTGTCATGGTGTGTCCTGGCTGTAAATATCGGAACTGGTTGAACTAAAGAATGGGGAGCTCATCTGGACATTTTCCATACGATAGAGTAGCAACAGGCTTGCAAAGCTGTGTTTGTGGGAAAGACGTTGCAGGGTGTAAAATAAATTTTACTGCTTTCACGTTTAGTTGCGTAAATATTCGTTTTCCGTGACATTTTACTGCTATAATGTTTTGCAGCTGTGACATTTCATTGCTTTGGTGTTTCAGCGCTGTGATATTTTACTACTTGGTTATTTTCTTGCTGTGTTGTTTTGCTGCTGCGAATTTAACTACGTAGATATTTTACTGCTTTCACTTTTTGCTACTGTGGTATTTTTTCTTCTGAGAAATCAATAAATTTTCACTAAATTACCATGAAGAACCAGTGACCATTAATTGCGAATGAATGTTTAACCTTGGGAATTAATGTTTGACTTTCTCCTCACAGTTTATCTACGTTGTGTAGCCAATCTGCAAACGGTTCTTGAGTTTCAGACGTATGAAAGCATTAGGCCCCCATGTTGTTATTTAAACATCATTTTTCTCTTCTCATGAAGTGAATTATTCGCTAATAGCAGTTTGAGCAATTTGAGACGAGTAGACTGACTATAAGGAAATAAAAACTCTTTTGCGTGAGTGATGTTTGGGTCGGGGAAGCTGTATTTGCAATCCACTCGGATATGCTCATTGCTTGCAAGGGGAAATCCCCCAGATACCAATCTGGCGATTATGTTATTAATCACTTCATTCAGTCTTTCATCATATTTGCCAGGTTTTTATCCGATGAATCTCCGGGCATCATCACGCGTATTATTTTCCATGTGATAAGATCTTTTTGGAATTTGACGAAAGAAGATCGTTAATCAGCACAAATGGAATTATGTTAGTGCGGGTAGAGTATCGGACAGGTAATCAGTGTGGGATCTTTTATCAGTGTGGGTTTCGTTACCATCTGCGAATGAATTTATTAAATAATGAGGGTAACATCAAGAGAGTGTTTTCGATAAAAAATATCAAAGATTGTTTTTCTTACTGAAACTGCTTCTTTTCTTGATTATTAATTTCCTTCGATAAGTCGACCCACACTGATGATAAATTAAAAAATATATAAACTGATGCGAATGAATGTCGATATGCCTTCCGACGAATTCCTCTATAATCTTTTAATTTGCAGAAGGAAGAGTAAAATCATTTCAGTCAAGTGCGAACATACACACGATGCTGACTGCTTGGCACTCAAAGACTGGTACCATTTCTCGTTTTTCAGCAACTACACGATTACATAGCAGAGTACAGCCATCCAATGTCCTCCTCCCTTTCTCTTTCTCTCTTTGTTTCCATTTTATGGAGTCCATTCCGTACTACATCCGATAAGAGTCTAAAAATAGAAAACAGAATTCTTTTTTCCCTGTGTACCGATAATGAGGGGTGAGATGACGCTGGATACCTATGCCATATAGGTATCCATAGTTGGTAAAAGAATGATCGTGAACCAAAAAAAATAGTTTTCTATGAAATGCTTTCAAGAAATAGGAATCAAGATAAACATTTTCGAAACAGAAACTATTTTTGGAATTGGAATAAAAGCAGTGATGACATCTGCACTGAATCCACCATAAAATTCGCAATGGAAAATTAGAATATACTACTAATAATTAATACTACTAATAAATTAATAAATACTATTAATAAATTAATAAATACTACTAATAAAGTAATAAATACTAAATATTTCAAATACTTCGCTCTATGGATCACAGTTAGAACAAATTTAGTATTGAATTTTGATTGATTGATTTGTTTTTTGTTATGACTTATCAACCTTCTGCGCCTAATTCAAAGCCAGAAAATGTTTTAGATTGTATTCAATTTTGGGAGATAATAATGATTTACTGATACAATTTCTACTAATTAACCCATAGCTGGAGGGAGAGAAGAGATGGATTCATACCTCTCCCAAATGTATTTGCGGGTAAATAAATATAATGAACGCAACTGTAATTTGAACCCAGGTCTCTGATTTCCAATTCTGAGCCGTTATCCGTTTACACCACTCGCATATCCAAGCTTCCAGCACTTGATATGCCCAAAAGGTCTCCCATGTAGGTACTAACTAGGATCGACGTTGCTTAACTTTGATGATCGTACGAGAACCAATGTTTCAATGTGATATAGCTATAAGCCACTTAGTATAGGAGATAAGGAAATTGAATCTAGAATTAGTCTGCACAATAGGAGGTAGTTTTGCCCAATACCGCCATATGCTACAAAACGAAAACAGTAACCTAAGAACTAGAGCCGTGTTTTTAAATAGCCTCATCAGATCGAGACTTATTATAAAGATGTCTTAGAATATCATCTATACAACCGCTTTCTCAAATCAAATCAAATGAATTCAAAAGATTGAATCTGTTAGTTCTTAAAGAAGGTAATCCTTCATTCGATTCTATAGACTGGAGCCTCGGAATCCCAATAGAAATGATTCAACAAATAACAAAAGCAACATCACTTGATGACTTCTAAAAGAAACGACAACTAAAATGAGTAACTCGAAGGTAAAAGAATGATAGAATAATGATTCTAAATTTCCACACTACCAAAAACATGATTAGGATGCAATTTCCCATGAATAGTGGAAAGAGCTACAACAGTTAATGGACTTGAGAAGTCGATTTTCTTGAAAAACTGAGAGAAATCTTTTATATTTTCAACCGACAGCAACGACCATTGCTCGGTGAAGGCATGCCGAACATTTCTCGTATAAAAATGGACAGTTTCCCAATTACCTTTCCTTCAACAAGATTTTGTTCCTTACAGATATCACAAATTAAGAGCTGTAATAATCACAAATTATATCGTTACCGAAATTTCTGTCTGTCTCTCCCTCAAAATGGCTTAAAATATCTTTCATATTTTATATGTTTAATTAAAGTATCTGCTAGACTAATGTTTACCCAGTGACCATAGATTCTTAGCATTTTTACTTAAAACAAATTTCATAATATTGTATTATTAAATTGAAATCGGAAGCCGAGGGTATCTTACATTCCATAAAATGTAGCAATAATCACTTTGTTGATTCATGTTATTTTACAGCTCATTCAGACTGTTTTTATCACTGACTTTTGACCGATCTTTTCTCCAGCCTTCCTACTACAACATGAAATTCAAGATGTCTACTATTATTCCATACGTTTTACAAATTAGTTTTATCTTCCAGTATCTTGTTATCACTTGTTCCGGCCAGTACTTTCTTCGGCCTTCCGAAGAAATCTTCGCTTAATACAAAACAGCAAAGATGAAAATATTCATCGGAAAATGTGTGGAATAAATTTATAAATGTTATTAATTCTATATATTGTTGATTATTTACGATGTCTATTCTAGAAGCAATAATGATTGGCCTTGGGGAGAATTGGAAATGAAAGAAAAAAAAACTTAATAAATATCAAGCGACAAAATGGACGTTCGCCCTGCAGCTATTTTCTGCTTCGACAATAATGAAAAATGCAAGCGAATGGTAATGGCCATTTTCTAAAACATCCCACAACAAAGGATAAAAAGTAATGAATTTGCCTCATGAAGAACGCTGGCTGCAATGTAATTGTGCGAATCAGGTTTGTCCAACTACCAAATATATTTCACACACCTAATGTAGTCAGTTACGATTCCCGTACGAGCAACGTCCAGCTTAGTCAGTACCTAGATGGGTGACCGCTTCGGAATAACAGCTGTTGTAAGCTTGGACGTGCCGGTCGTGTATTGGACAACGGCTCAGAATTGGAAATCAAAGAGCCGAGTTCCAATTCCAGTCGGGTTCGTTATATTCACTTGCTTGCAAATACCCTTGGGAAAGGTAAGAATCCACTTCCTCTCCCTTAGCTATAGGTTAATTAGTAGGACTTATATAAGTAAATAATTATTATTCTCCTCAAAATTCTTAGAATCTAAAAATATAAAAATAAAAAATACATCGTAAAGCGGTAACACAAGGGGAAATAGAAAGACCAGGCGTAGCTGACCGCTTACGGGGGGGGAGATCATCGCCCCTCACCCCGGTTTGATGAGGTTGAAATAATAGACAGAGAACATCACTGGAAAATATGAAAACTTAAGGAATCAGCACATATGCTAGGCCAGAAAAATCTCCTATGCCGACCAAGCATAGAAATACAATATGGGAACCAGTAATAAGGGGTGCTAGAGAAAAGCAATGAATAACAACAAATATTGCAATATAAGCTCTGGTAAAAAAATGAATATAATAATAACAAAAAAATGCAGTATGAGCACTGGTAAAAATGGTTGCTGAGTTTATAAGTCCCAAAATGACAATGAAGATGAGGATAACAAACTGAATAATGCAAATAATCATAATACCTCATCCCGGAGATATAGACAGATAAAAATATTTTCTTGCTTTAAAGGTTGATAATACGTAAAAAAAACAACAAATCACCGAATCAGGTGTTTTGAGTTGTTATGTCTGATTAAAGGCTCATTCTTCCACTGCCAGCTCATTTGATGAGCATAATCGTATATTGTTACAACCAATCTTATATGACATGCCAGAATTTGGGAATTGTTGAGCATCTCACTTTCAAGCACTCACCTTTGATTACCCAGACGAATAGAAATGCTGCTTTTGTCTGTAATAGAATTGTTCTTATAGTGTTCTTAACTTTAGCTTAGTTTAGTACAATAATGCGATCCCAATAGTAATTGAAATTCTTAGACAAACGAACTGACCGTCACTCTACGGTCGGTACCTAGAATTTCAATGAAAATAAACTTTCTTCTCGTTCGGTTTCCGAATCCATTATCTCTTCATCTACTGGAATTTTAATGGGACAACCGCCAATTACGGCACATTTCTACCATTTCCTATGATGGTCGTATTATTTTCTGAAGATTTCATATCGAAAACGTCTATTCCGGTGCCATTATTAAAGCTCCTTTAACAATTCCTAAGCAGATGGAATGGTCAGTTTTCTCTGTTATCATATAGGTTGGCATCAACTATATTTACCAAAGGCGAACAAGAAACACTTATCTCTGACGTCGTAACAATTTCAGATTCAATGAACTGATATATAAATGAATCATTTATTGCAAATTAATGCGTTTCGATGGATGCTGAAAATCCGTACATTTATTTGTAAGAAATCTAATTTGATATAAATAAAATCGTCTATAGTTAATAAAACATATCACAGAAGATTCGACTTGTCTATTATGGACCAAATGGATAACATATGATTTGCTAAAAGCAGCTTTAGGAAACAAATTTTACCAGATGATGTCTGTCATAACTAGCAATGGGTATAACAAATAGATGTCTAAAAATTAAGTCATTTTCTCTTTTCTTGACTTTTCATCGCCAGAATTAAGAAATTTGAGATTCAATGTGTATTTGAAATTTGCTCCCTTTTAAAACGAATCGTGAATTGGTTCACTCTATTTTACTGAACAAAAGTCTTTGTTTATAGCAAAAATTATAAAAGAAAGTTATGCCGACATTTCAGTTTCAGGCGTTCATTTCTTATGATTATTCACTTACATTATATCTTAACTATAATCTATTTAGTAAAACAGCCATCTCTATCTATAAAAGGAAGGATGTGCGTGTGTGTGTGTGTGTGTGTGTGTGTGTGTGTGTGTGTGTGTGTGTGTGTGTGTGTGTGTAACGAATGCACGGCCGCAATTTTCGACGGATTTTCACCAAAATTTACATGCACATGCTCCAAGTTAGTAGAAGGCCAAGACCAACTTTGCATTTCCCAACTCCCATCGATTGTGGAAATAATCGATTTTTTTCATGCTTCTACGGCAGTTTTCATGTAGTTTGCGGCCATTTTCTTCTGGCAAGAGTGAGAGCCAACAGCTGACTGACACGAAAGTTAACTAGCATGCAATTCGTCACAAATGGGAAAAATTTAAATCTGCATGGCACTTTACTCCAATTGGCTCATTCTCTTGCTTAAACTCAACGTTGATTCTGATTCCGCAGAACTGGGTTGGGTGTGAAAAAGGATTTGTTGTTAACGTTCTTTTTCATTCGGTTTTTCCGGTTACGAGTCCTTTTTTAAAGCTTATCGTTTTGTGTTCATTTTGTTTAGTTCTTTTTTCGTAACAGATTTAATGTTTAGTATAGAGCATAGAAAAAATTCGCAGTGTGAGATAGGCAAGAAGTAAGGCATGTAACAACATCATCACGGCAAAGGGCACTCCTTTAAAAGCAAGGAAGGGCAAAAATATTTTAAGTCAAGTGATAGCGATTGCTGTATGAGTCGTACGACTTTTGAATCAAGCACGGGCTACGCCGGGCCATGCTGCTAGTGTGTTATATTTTCTGTACATGTAGGTAAATGTTTTGTACATGTAGGTATATTATTTTTGTACATTTGTTTTAATCATTTCACATCAAGCATGGGGTTGCTGGAAGTGAAAGAGAATAAGAAGACTTTAATGCTTAGAAGAAATGACAATAAAAGAACAGGTTTGGCGTTGTATTTAAATGTTTGAAGAGTGTAGGTGAGAAGGAAGCAAGGAATCGGAAGGGAGTTCAACAAGCGAGAAGTGCGAGTAAAGAAGCTATTAGAACAGAACATACGGTTTCATCTTAGTTAACTCAACAGCAAAAACTGTGATATCTTATTGCCGATCTAGTAGCACACTTAAATTCATATGCAGCTGAGGCAGCAAGGATGAAAGCTCATCAAAACATTTGCCATGAAAATATTTGTAAAAAAGATAGAGGGAAGCCACGTCAATGAGAAAGTGTCTGAAGCCGAGATGCCAACTCAGGATGTATTATATTGCAGACTCTTTGAAATTTGTCAATAATTTCTAGATATATAGCAAGAGCACCAGACCATTATTCAATGCACAGAAGAATGGGAGATTTATAAACGCGAAGATAGATTCTTACGAGAAGAATGTCTGGCATATCACAATCTACTATGCAGATATATATATATATATATATATATATATATATATATATATATATTTGTAAATGTAGGTATATTTTCTTTGGAATCATTACTGTCATTCGAGGATCAGAGAAATTAATTTCTCCTGAGCAGCACAAAGTAACCTTGATTCTACGATACATGACTCACAAGATAAAAAGGAAAAAAAAAGCAGCAACAACTTGACACAAAAAGTAACGATCAAATGGCTGGAAACCTTTCGTAAATCACATTTTCTCTTCGCCTTCTACGTTTATTAAAATTATTTTCCGATGATCCTGGATCACCTGGGAAACATGTCGTGACCGAAACTTTCCAAACTATCTTAATATATATACAATTTTCTCACACACATATTTGTTAAAGCAGACATTATCTATTTTAAACGTTATAGTTATCGAGTACACTCTGTCAGGGGGCATATTTTCTTTATGAAGACTTTCGATATTTATGCCGGTAGACATTATTTTCACTATTTAAATAAACCGGCAAATTATACTCAGGCACGTTTATCCACTAAATATAACATTTACTACAATAGAAAATTAATCATATATATATATATATATATATATATATATATATATATATATATATATATATATATATATATATATTCATACATGTTTCATTAAATAATATAGACAAGTGATATATTAATGATACAATATGGTAATCCGTACGGAATTTCCAGGAGGATATAGATCCAAAGAGAGTTCTATGTCAAAAGACAGAGAACAATTATTATTAATTAAAGAATATCAAACACCTAAAATCCCATAGGTAATAATTTGACCTCAGTATGTCACTTGAAGATGGTGGAAGGGCTTAAAGTGTGAATCTGAAACAATCTTGTCTGTTTCTGGCAGCGGGCCAAATTTTCAATTCTGACATATTTTCATTCAACAAATTAATTG
>OZ038499.1:2087515-2127515 GCA_964036315.1 Acanthosepion esculentum | reverse complement strand
AAGCGAGACAAGTTTTCTGCTGTGTGATTTTCGTACATTTCTGCGAAATCACTAAAAAAATCAACTGCTGTAAAGAAATTCGAAAAAATAGAATAGTTAGCATAATCAAGAAACAAAAGACTACTGAAAGTATATCGAATGTAAAAGTGCCTATATTAATATCGAGAATAATAAAATAAAATTTCTTCAAGTATAAAAAATATTGTTTTATGGAATATTATGTTAAATATGTTTCAATGGCCGAAATCTTTAGGATTGGTTTATAAATATTAAATGTTGTATTTTCTATGTCACCCAGACCTGAAGCTCAACTCGTACATACGATGCCTCACTAAATGGTGTATACAGTGAGTATCGAACTCACTATTCAGTCGTAATTGGTCTGGGAAGACAAGGTTACTAACCATTACATCACGTCGAGGTTCCCCTTCTCTTTCAAGTTTTGATAAAGTGCAAAAGCATCTTCGCAGCCTTGTAGGCGATGAATTTCTTTCTACCTTACAAACCCTTTCCTCACAGACGAAACGTTTCAAGCCACTCGCTACTCTATCGCTATTTCCATGAAAAATGATCAGATAAGCAACATTCCTTAGTTCCCATTCTACACTAAAACTTCCCCTAGCTAAGACCCGCTACCCCGCTTACATAGAGGCGAACCACCCTTATTGCCTTTGTAATCCTTTAGTAAGAAGTCAGTTCCACTCGGATAGCTTTTTTCCATGAACTTTTGCTTTGTTGAACAGCATCCACGGGGATCTTAAACTCTTATTTCAGTGAATACCTTTTTAGTAGAGCGGCTCGGCTTAACGTCCGGTAAATCCTAAATCAAACCCCAAATCACCGACGCCCAATAATTCACACTAATTCGACTGGATAGTTCCACTCAATAGTCACCATCGAGGCTTAGCCGTTATCTTTTACACAGATCTGCATAAACTGTGCCCCTTACTCTTATCACTCACATCACAACTGTATTCAGTAACCTTGGGTCTAGTATAGGTGAACATTATTAAAAAATAACAATACTAATCAAACCTAAGGCACCTGGTAAAATGCAGGTTCTTATCCGGATTGTAACGTATAATAGATATAGGTAATAGAATATCTGGCGAGAAAAAGAAGGTATTGAATTATATAAGGCAATAGATGCAAGTAAACACACTCGAAACTCGACCGAGCCATGTGTATATGATAAAGAAATAACATTTCATTTAACGGTGATCATATTATCAACAAATAATACTGAAACTATATTCAGCCATTCAATAGAAATTATAAAAATGGTCAAACCCGGATAATGGCACCATTGTCTATTCCAAAATCTAAAAGAAATATAAAGAAAGTGAAAGATACAGAATATTAAGTTTATTGTCTCATAACATGAAGCAACCAAGCTATCACGACAAAGGCAAAAACAAAGATTTCAAAGACAAAGAATTGCTGGAAAATGCCAAGTCCCTCTGGGGATTAACCCAATAGAAAAAATGTGTGTCGTCAGTAAAAGAGATTTATATAAGAATGGTAAATTTACCCATATACAAAATGTTTGTGAAGCAATTAAAGAAAAAACTATGTAAATTAAAATTGAAAGAGTAAAATTGAAATTTGATGAAGGTTATAGGATGTTTTAATGTTGTTTACAATTCAAATAATTTTCCTTGATAAAATTTAAATCTGCTAACGATTTAGCAAATATAAAATGCTTTGAAATTTACGTTTCTCTTCATAGAATCTAAATGAAAGAAAAACATTTTATATTTCTTCAAATATTTGTAAGAAAAACTTGGACAGAACTTAATTCCATTCTGTTTGTTTAATTTTCTTTCATTTTATTGTCTTTATGGAATATCCTATTAGCATTTGGTGAATGTGAAATCGCTTTTTATGCACAATTCCCAATACCAAGAATCGTTGGAAGTCTTTTAATAAAAAATAAATCTAAAATTAGATAAACATCGGTTATCAAAATTGTGCAGACCATTTAGCATTTATGTTTGAAATAATTAAATTACTCACTCTGGGGTGTCATGAAAACGTCTGAATTATTCAGAAGCAATCATTTTACGTAATATAATCAAATCAGTTTTAACCATCTAAGAATCTTCATCTTTTTTCAATAAGTCAGTTTTCCTTCGTTTTAAATAATTGATTCGAATCAGATAATTTCATGTGCTAACAAAATTAACTTTCAAAATCCTGATTTTTTAAGGAACTTCCTCGAGCAGATTCTTATATATCTGATATGTTTCCTCTATTAAGACTCTCGAGTACACAGAGCGGTAGACGTAATTATTTTGTTTACATTTTTGATACGAAAATAAAATTAGCGCATGTGAACTTTCGAGAAGGTTTGAATCAAAAGTTGTTCAGTTAACGGTATTTTCAATAATTGTAGCTTAGCGAATACTAATATCATCGATTACGGACTAAAAACTATGAGCATCAGTTGTTTGATATTGCATGACCAATATAGAGGTGTCGATGGCTCATTATTTTTATCTTTCATCAGTTATGTCAATGTCCATTAATTAATATCAACAATATTCGTTTTTTTTTTATGACAAAGACCGTAAGCAAATTTCGATTTAATCTGATTAAAATTCTCTTTTGTAATTTTTTTTCCTTCTCAGAGGTTAATCCTTAGAGATTTCGTTTCATTGGAACTTAGTTCTTTTGATTCTGGTTTTCATGGATGGATCGTCAAGAATATAAGTTTCGCTTCGATTTGTCTTGGCATTCCACATAAAGAAAACATTCTTTCAAAGCACCGGACAAGATTGTCAAAAAAAAAAATTTTTTTAGTTCAGTTTTTAAGTGTTCTTCTTACTTTGAAACTCTCGTCGGGCAAAACGAGAAGAACGAGAGAGATAGAAATAGAAAAAGGAGATGAAATGGGAGAAGAGAAAAAGGGAGATATATGAGATTGACGGTGGGGGGGGGCAGGGATAACAAGGAAAATAGAGGGAGAAAGAAGAGAAAACAAAACATAGGAGGGAGAGTGGTGAATGTGGAGAAAGAATGAAATGAAGTGAGAAGAGGAAACAGAGAGAAAGAGAGAGAGAGAGAGATGAAAGAGAATAAATAAGAAGAAAAGAAAGGGGGGGTAAATATAAAACTCACGGAGACAGAATAGGAAAGAGAAGAAACAGAAAGAGGTAAAGGATTCAAAGAGAGGAGGAGAGTAGAAACAGAGAAGAGGAACTAAAGGGATGAGGAGAGAGTAGAAAGAGAGTAAGAGAAGAATGGAGAATGAAGGAGTGGGAAAAGAAATCAAACGTGGGGTGGGGGAAAAATAGAGACAGAGAGATACCAAAGAGAGACTGAAGCTAAAATACGCCAGAGAGAGAATGACAATCTCAAATGCAAACGTTTTCCCTTTTACTAGAATTTTAATTTTGATGCGTCATTTTCTTTTATCTTAAATTTATAATTGCTTGTCATCGCAACGTTTTAGTACCGTCAATCTACGGCAACAAGTAAGCAGAACCGATCGCAAAATGATAAATGGTTAAGTTTTCAGTGAGACTTTTTTCTTATTCTTCAGGAAATCCAGGTTAACGATATCAGCTGCCCTTACTGTTTTAACTACAAGGAACTCAATCATTAACAGGTGAGCAAATAAAGTTTTCATTCATTCTTGTCCCCTCTCCCCGCCATATTTTTTAATGTTCTCGCATTCGTCGTCTTAGTAACAACGATATTATCAATATTTATGTTTAAAAGAAAAAACCCTTGCTTATTTTTATTTTTAGGCTCTCAGATTTCTTATTCATAATTTTTAGTTGTTTATTTTTTAAAACTTTACTCCGGTCGTCAATCTACGGCAGCAAACAAACAACATCGACCGAAAAATAAAATAAAAGTTAAGTTCCCGGTGAGATTTGAACTCGCGTCACCTTTCTGAACAAAGCAATGAGGAAAGCAGCTATAAAAAGTTAAGATAAGGACAAATTGTTGTCGATAAGGCTTTCCTAAAATAATTAAAATGTGAAATTTTTTATATTGTTAAGAATTTCTATGACAAACCTAGAAACACATTTGTTCAAAACTTTGTGAGCTGGCGCTACAGAACCACAAAGAACTGTACCAAATAACAGAAACCACATCACTTGAGGACTTTCAAAAGCAGCAACAACTAAAATGGATATCACATGTAACTGGAAGAGAAAATAAGGCCATAATCATGTAATTCCAAACTGTTTTAAATCAAAAGTTAGGAAGGACACCCTGCCACCCGCCATCAAAAGAACGATAACAGTTACTAGACTTGGGAAACATATTTTCCTGAAAAAGAGAAAGATTTTATTAATTTCAACCGACGGTAGTGCAATCTGCTCAGTCAATGAATGTCGAATGTTTCCTTATAAGGAAACGGCTAATATTGCCGTGACCATTAACTCTTATTTTACTAATATTATATTTGATTGTTTCAAATAATTACTTGTCTCGATGAGAATGCGTCCTTGAAGCCCAAATCTCACCAACGCAAATAAATACGCTACTTTTAATCCGATAGCTATTGAGATATGTTCTGGTTTACGCAAAAAGTAATATTTTCGGTTAAAACAGAAATATAAAAAAATATAAAAAAGAAAAAATAGCAACAACAAAAAATCAAAAAACAAAAATCAGCCTCCATACTGATTTTTTTTCCAGCATTTATTAAAGGACAATAACCTCTTAATTAGTTGTCTGCAATTTTTAATTAGCTGTGACCTTATTAGATCGAAATTAAAAAAAACATGTGGTTAGAGTGATGAATAGAACAGACGATAGGAAAACAGAAAATAATAAAAATCTTAATGGCCGATATTCGAAGAAATGTTTTCATGGCGTTGAAACTTTACAACGTCTAATGTATTATTTAGTGAATAAATGTCGAATGATGGCTGTTAACCTCACAGCTAGGAAGACGCACTACAACACTTCCTCCACTCATACAGGGGGTGAGGAGTACCATAGCCTCCCGCATTGTTAACCATTCTTTTTATGTGCCATTTCTTTTCGGGTCGTAGGCGATCATGGCTCTCCACCTCCCTCCATCCCTTGCAGCTCTCAACAAGTTCCACCCCTCTGCTTCCTCCTCCAGACCACGTTCTGTCATCCACTTGCTTAAGCCCGCCAGATATATCATACGTTGTTTTCCCTTATCTCTCTTTCCCTCCATTCGACCTGTGAGTACCAGATTCTCCAGGCCTTCCTTCCTCATTATATATCCCAGAAACTTCATCTGCCTCTTCCTGATATTAAGTATAAGCCTCCTCCTTGTTTGCATCCTCTCTAAGATCGCATTGTTGCTCACACGCTCAGTCCATGATATCATTAGCTTCCTTCTGTAGAACCACATCTCCGTTGCCTCAAGTCTCTTCACCTTTGAGGAAATTGTCCAACATTCGCTGCCGTTAAGAATTCAGATGTCACGTAACAGTTCAGTATTTTTTTCTTTGTTACCAACGATATACTCTCGTCTCGCAATACTCTGCCCAGCTTTTGGAATGTGTCCTTGGCCATCCCAATACGCCTACGGATCTCAGTGTCGCACTTACCGTCCTCTGTCAAGACGCTTCAAAGGTGTTTAAACTTCCGCGTCTGCTTGATTCTAGTGTTCCCGACCTTCAGATCACATTTCAGACTCGTCCTCTTATTGACGACCATGCACTCCGTTTACTTGTAGCTTATAATCCCTTCTTCTCGCTCTCCTTCGCTACCTTCTGTAGGAGATTTTGTAATTTCTTTTCCATGTCTTCTATCAGCACTATGTCATCTGCATATCTTATGTTAAGATTGTGGCCGCCAATGATGAATCCCGGTAGGATTTCCAATTCTCTCAGAATTGCCTCGCTGTACAGCTTGAATAGGTCCGGTGAGAAGACGCATCCTTGCCTTACGCCCCTTTCTATTTTTTATATTTGTTGAACTCGTTTCCTCTGCACATGCATGCTGCTCGCTGCCAGTATAGGTCCTTGATTATTCTAATATCTTTCCCAAATATAGCAGTTCCATCAGATCCTTGTGGCATACTTTGTAGAAAGCCATTGCGTAGTCTATGAAACATAGGTGCACGTTCTTCTGCATCTGTATCGCTTTTTCAACCAGTACAAAACCAGCCACTCAAATTAGCTTACTGTTAAAACCGTAATGATGAATGAGGTCTGTTGTGATATGAATAACTAGAATTTACCCAAAAGGTACCGAGACTCTTTGATTATTCGTTTAAGGCTTATCAACTCTTTCGTGGGTTGTTTAGAACCAAAATATATTTGGGATTGAAAGAATTATTCTTTTCTGGAGAATATTGCATGAACAATTTTTTCAGAATAGCAATGAATTTTTCAGATAAAAGTCCTATTATTTAACACAAGAGTATATACGCATAAGTGAATATACTGAACCCGACTGGAATTCGAACTTTCCGATTTTTATTCCGAGCCGCTATTACACCACTCGCACACCCCACAATGATCGACAGCCACTCAAGCTAGAGGATTACTATCAATATGGTAATTATAAATGAAGTACGTGATATGAATGACGAAAAATTACCCAATACAAGGCAAGAGAGCCACTCGAGCTAGAGGGTTACTGTCAAAATGGAATTATAAATGAGATTCGTGATATGAATGACAAGAAATTATCCAATAACAGGCATGAGGGCCACTCTAAGTAGAGGGTGACTGCCAAAATGGCCGTGATCAATGAAGTGAGGCATATGAATGAAAGAAAAAATTTCATGATCCTAGCTGTTTTTTTTTTATTTAGAATCGGTATTCCAAGTCATATCGTTTCGTGTTTCAATAATGTAAAAAAGCTTGTTATAAATCTTAACAAAGACCTTCTTTTATTTCCACGAGTACATCAGACACCCAAAAAGAATTGTCATCTTCTTGCTTCGGAAGATCAAAGGTTAGAAGAAGATCACAAAATTTTAATGAGGCAATTCTCCAGTTGCTCCATACAAATTCACTTCTAACGTCTGGGTATGCACATCGGATAGGCGCGGCTAATGAAACGGATATCACTATCTGTCTATATTTCTGAGATGAGGTATTATGTACATTATTTACATTATTCGGACTATTGTCCTCATCTTTGTCGCCATATTTATTACAACGTTTCGGCCGTTGTACGCTCCGACCTTCGTCGAACTAAACCCTTTATTTCGCTCACGTGGGGTAGTTCCACGTGCCATGTTTAATGGATGTCAGTTATCAGTTATCTCCTGTTAATTCCCCTCTGAAAGTTCTCCAGTGCCTTAACCGGATATTGAACTCACACTCTTTGGGTCCTGTCACTGGATCTAACCATGGCCTTTATCCACTGTGCCATGTGTCCTTGAGGATATCATCGTAGCAAATGGAATCAGCGAACAGAGTTCAAATTCCACACTAATCTACGATGTTTGCTTTCGCAAAACATATCCATGGGAAAGGCATGAATCCGCCTTTCCATACCTATCGATTAAAAGACAAGCAATCTAGAGGAATGGAAAATTCTGAATTCCCAATTGTGGAGAATACGATGAGAAAGCACTTCACTATATTTCTTTAGAGGTCATGGCACTCCACGTATAATTTTTTAAAAAGTAATCTACGATCGCCTACGTCTTGAAGGTACATGGCATCGAAAAATGCACCCAGAACCCCACCCCACCATTTCAGAAGAGTTTAGCGATAAACTGGAAAAGGTGATTCTTTGTCTAAACTTGAAAAGGTGCTTCTGTAAAAGAATTACGGGAAAGAATGCTAAATTCACTGAGCGTCCATTTTGAGAAAATCAAATCTGCGAAGAGACTTCATTGGCCTATTTTCGCAGTCATTAAAATTAATCGCTTGTCATTCTATTGGTCATAGTTGCGCGCATTATTCCCCTTGAAAGCGATTCTCTCAAAAGGTATTATTAAGGATTCCAATGTCTGTCATAATAGCGAATGAAAATCTCAATCAATTTCGACTTTCATGTCAGCAATAACTGGCGCTGCACAGTTGCCAAAAGGATTTAAGAAGAATCGATTCAGCTTTATAGTCGATATTGATCGATATTTATGGATAAATTGATTTAGCACAAATGGCTTTGATGAAAACAAATAACTTTTCAAATTGAGCCATTCACTTATCAATGCGAATTGAAACAGTAAATTCACTTCAGTTAAAATTGTACAGCTTAGATAAACCGCCTTTTTTATCCATGATTTCGTTTTAACTTTTCCCTTTTTGATTTAAGCATAGAGAACTTTTTAAAAAGAAATAACCTCTAAATATCATGAGTTGACTCGGCAATTTTCATTCCTGTGCGTTGAGAATTTGATGACGAGTTGAAATTAGTCAAGCTCCATCTCCGTTACATTTCTCTTCGGAGAGATAACATTTTCACAAAGGCATGAAATGAATGTTGATAGATTTTACCCTGTCCTAACGCCAGTCATATTCACTCTTTTAGAATCTAAAAACCAACAACACAGAATGAAAGAACGATCGCACCTTGAAATTGTAAATATATGGAGATAGATAGATAGATAGATAGATAGATAGATAGATAGATAGATAGATAGATAGTTAGATAGATAGATAGATATGAACAGACTGAGATAGATAGATAGATAGATAGATAGATAGATAGATAGATAGATGTGAATAGACAGAGATAGATAGATAGATAGATAGATAGATAGATAGATAGATAGATAGATAGATAGATATGAACAGACTGAGATAGATAGATAGATAGATAGATAGATAGATAGATAGATAGATAGATGTGAATAGACAGAGATAGATAGATAGATAGATAGATAGATAGATAGATAGATAGATAGATAGATAGATATGAACAGACTGAGATAGATAGATAGATAGATAGATAGATAGATAGATAGATAGATAGATAGATAGATAGATGAACAGACAGGGATAGATAGATAGATAGATAGATAGATAGATAGATAGATAGATAGATACCAGAAAATAACTTAGAGGAAGACAGAGATCATGGAATCCGTAAACACATTTTCATTGCAAATGACTGTTACGCATTTTTTCTTAAATGAATTTAAATAATTGGATAAAGGAAAATTTTACATTCAAACTAATGTCCCCATCTTTGTTGTTATTATCACCGGATGGCACAGCGACAAAAACGTTTTTATAACAGCAAAGATGAGGATATTAGTCCGAATGTAAATCCTGATAACTCGTCATCCCTGAAATTCAAACAGGAAAAATATAAATGGTTTGAAAATATCAAATTGAATAATTTAAGTATCACGAATGTCACGATGTTTCATAAATAGTTCGTTATTCTTGGAACACGCCTTCTAACTGCATATGTGAAGCTCACTATCTCTATCCATATCCCTCCATATATATATATATATATATATATATATATATATATATATATATATATATATATATATATATATATATATATGTATATATAGCCTGAGTAGTGGACGGAGCGATTTCTGTAGGGCCCGTCTACAAAACTCTAGAGTCGAGATGCTGAAAATAACATCACTCAACTAAATGACACATTTTATATGCGTATTAATCATATATATATATATATATATCATTATTTAAGCCATTTTGTTTCAACACTTCTGGTGTCTTATCAAGTGATGGTGTTGTTCAACACCAGAAGTGTTGAAACAAAATGGCTATTTTTGTAGTGATTTTATAACATATTTATGTTGTAATTTTCTAATAAATAATTATATTTGCTCTACTCTGTATTGAGCACTCTTTTAAGAATAGTATTTGTTGGTTATTGGAATTTATTCCGTATACACCAATCCTATACTTGTATATATATATATATATATATATATATATATATATATATATATATATATATATATATATATATATATATATATATATTTCATTACTAGAAATCTATATTTCAATACTAGAAATGTATGTATATATATATATATATATATATATATATATATATATATATATATATATATGCAGGTGTGCAGTGAAATAGGAAAGAACACGTTAGGTAGATAATCCGGTGTTCCTTAATATTTAGCTTTATTTTCAAAAGGACAGTGCTCCATACAGAAGTAGAGCTTATATTATAATAATATTTTTAGTTTTTAAAAATATGATTCCTCCGCTACATAAGAGTTCTCATGTTTCAAAAGCGAGAGCCGAGACCCCTAACATAATTTTTTAAGTTATGAAGAGTTAAGGCGTCTGGACCCGCTTCCTTGTCAAGCGAGAATTTGGGAATAAATTTCCCAAATTCTCGCTTGACAAGGAAGCGGGTCCAGACGCCTTAACTCTTCATAATTTAAAAAATTATGTTACGGGTCTCGGCTCTCGCTTTTGAAACATGAGAACTCTTATGTAGCGGAGGAATCATATTTTTAAAAACTAAAAATATTATTATATTATATATATATATATATATATATATATATTTCATTACTATAAATGTTATTTTTATTGGGTACACGCGTTTGAGTTGGTCCCTCTGTTTTATAAAACAGCGAAATTAATAATAATTGGCCTAAGTTGCGAAATCATACTAATGAAAACTTGTGCCTCAAGCAAGAATCGAACCTGTATCCCATTTTTTCCGTCAGGCTTTTTTAGTCAAGTTGTGCCACTACCAGCAAGGTTTGAATTGCGTATTAGCGAAAGTACTTTTCTCGTTTGAACTTGTACGAATCTACATCTGCTACCTTTCATTGTCGTATCTAAACCGTAAATGACAGTTATTTCTGGAAAGGATTTTTTATCTGACATGATTTCTTGTCACTCGAAAAGTTATTTTTAGTGGCGACACGTGTTTGAGTTGCAATCCATGTATTTTTTTTTATTTTATTAAACACTAAAATGGCCAACAACTTGCCTAAATTGAGAAGTCCTGCTAAGTAAAAATTATACCCCCGACAGCAATTGAACCTGCATTCCTTTTTTTCATCAGGAATTAAGCTTCCCGCCAGAGATCTAAAAAAATTTGTATTGTTACAAATAACATTCAGGCAAAATGACGTCAGATATGAAAGTGCGTCATTGAATAAGAAAGCTATTATGCCCAGTGACATTAATCGACCCTCGCTAAATGTTTATGGAAACCAAATAACGAATGCGAGCATTGCTAAGCAGAGAGTATTTCCAAGTGGTTACGAACAAAATTGATAGGAAAAGTTTTTCTAAAATAGACAAAACATTCCATTGTCGCAATACAATCTTTTCCTGCATAACCACTTATACCTTACTAAGCTAAAGTAAATAATTATCTATATCATTAATTTTGTTGTTCTTATGACGTAATCAATTTTGTCTGCAACTTCAAATGACCTCCTTTCACTGGCGAAATCGGGTATCAATATTGGAGCTTTTTCTCTTCTAATTTCTGAGTTCTGTTCATTTCCTCCACTCATTAAACCCCCTTTCGTTTTCTCACATCATCCGCATCACATCTACTGTAATTATTTTCATCACACCTTTGCTTCCTTATCTCATCAGCACCCTGTGATTTTTTCTCTCATACACCACCATTCCTTCTCTCATCACCCAACCGCCCTGCTTCTACCATCATCTGTGTTCTTTCTTTTATCATTATTCACCCTTAAGACTTTCCGCTCTTATCATCCGCCATTTCATTCTTTCATCATCTCTCTCACTTCAACTCTCGTAATCTGCCGACTTTCCGCTCTCATTATCCGCCTTTTCCTTCATTCATCACGCACACTCCCTTCATCTCTCTCCATCTGCCGACTTTCCGCTTTCATCATCCTCCCTCTATTCTGTTATCTTCATCCGTACGTCCTTCTTCTCACATGAAACGCCCGCCCATCTCTCATAACCCTCCCTCACTCGTCATATGCCCTCTTTCTTCTCTCATCATCTGTCCTTTTTTCTTCAACTGTCCGCTCTTTCTTCTCATATCATCCGCCATTCCTTCTTCTCTCATCAACCGTCCGCCTACCTCGCATCTCCCACCTGCTCTCCTCCTCTCATCATCCACCTTCTTTGTTTTCTCTTCAACAATCCGCACTTCTTCCCACATCCTCTCTTTCTCCTTCTTTTATCAACCGCCTGAAATTTCTTTCCTATCATTATACACACGCCCTCCTTTTCCTCTTCCCCCTTCTCTCATCATGCACACGCCCTCCTTTTCCGATAATCCACGCTTCCTCCTTGTCTCATCATCCGTACACCTTCCTTTTCCGATAATCCACGCTTCCTCCTTCTCTCATCATCCGTCCGCCCTCCTTCTCCGATAATCCACGCTTCCTTATTCTCTCATCGGCCGCCCATCTTATCTCATCAACTGCTCACTCTTATCACATACATCGGCCTTCTACTCTCATAATCGGCCCTTCTTTATTCTCTCATCATCCACCCGCCCTCATTCTCTCATCATCCACCCGCCCTCATTCTCTCATCATCCACCCACCCTCATTCTCGCATCATCCACCCGCCCTCATTCTCTCATCATCCACCCGCCCTCATTCTCTCATTTTCTGCCCGCTCTCCTTTTCTTTTCTTATCGATACCCATTCTATCGTTCACCAATCAATAATTTTTCTCCATCGATTCCATTTTCTATCAAATTTCCCAGGAACTCTTTTATTCTGTTTCTATGAACCTTTGACTTTCGTACACAGATTAAAAATATCTTTTTTCTACTGTAATTCTTGCCCGTTTTTCCATTTTTGTAACTATCTAGAGACGAGGCCAAGCAACAGAGGGCCATGACGTCTGCGAAAAAGTCACTGAAGCGAAGTAGAACTGTAACTTAAAACCAGAACAAAAATGCCGCTGAATTCTATTATTCAACGCATTACTTGAACTTATGTCTTTGTTGTTTTCCATTTTCTCTTTCTCAGATGAATGTTGTGGTTAATGATCTTTAAAATTCACGCAGTAACTTTCATTCTTTTCATTTCCCCAACAGGAATACGAAAGTTTAACAATATCATAGGATTATACATTAACCTTAGCCTAAGAACGTCAGAAAACCGGGGGCGGATGTTTATTCATGGCAGGAAAACGACTCTAGTTCATCTTCAAAAACCGGAAAATAATTCTAATTTGAAAGTCGAGAAATGTGTAAATCCTCAAGGCGAAGTTCTTCGAGGTGGGAACGTCGATGACTAATGACAACACAGTCCTAGGTTTAAATATTGCCTGATTATTATTTCGATTCGTTGAACCCGTAGAATTTCCACGGGTTTTGAGAACTAATCTAATTCATTTCCTCACACCTGTGCACTTACCTTACCTTTTGATTATATGTTCTCATTCTATCCTTTATCCCTTCCAATGCAACTAAGATTACCAATTATCTCCCGCCTCTGCTCTTAGCTCACCTTTTGCCTGTATCTTCTCATCCTCTCCCTTATCCTTTCCAAAGTTCTCGTCCAACTTTAAATGAAAGAGTATTCAAAGTCCCCTACCCAAAATCACTGAGCAAAACATTATTTGAAAGATTAAAGAAATGTGAGGCACATTGTGCTGTGGGGTGAATGGAATGTACGTTTCATGCCTTTTTGGTTAGACTCAGCACCCCATTGTACTCTTGAATTAGTCTCAGAGGCAAAAAGAATAAGGAATACAAAAGAAGTTCTACTGTATCCTCTCTTTTATCATTCTTTTGCTCTTTCTCTTCTTAAAGAATTTTAATTCATCGCAAATTTGACACGTTTCCATTTTGACCTTTCATTCATTCAGTTTCTTGATTTTTTCTTTTGTCTCCATCTGCCTCTTCTTTCTTTCTTTCTTTTTTCTTTCTTTCTCCCATTCTTTCTCCCATTCTTTCTTTCTTTCTTCTCCTCTTTCTCTCTTTCTTTCTTTCTTTCTTTCTCCCATTCTTTCTTTCTTTCTCCCACCCATTTTTCTTTCTTTCTTTCTTTCTCCCATTCTTTCTTTCTTTCTCCCATTCTTTCTTTCTTCTCCTCTTTCTTTCTTTTTTTCTTTCTCTTTCTTTATTTCTTTCTCCCAACTTTCTTTCTTTCTTTCTTTCTTCCATACTTTCTTTCTTTCTTTATCTTTCTTTTTCTTTCTTTCTCCCATTCTTTCTTTCTTTCTTTCTTTTCATTTCTTGAATTCCTTAACAATTCTTTTGGAGGTTCCTCGGTCAAAAGTTGTGATTCCAGCTGAGAACGACAAAGCATCACACACATTTTAAACTCTAATCTAAGCTTAGACAGTAGAGAGTTATAGTAAACGTTAGTTTCACAGTGTATATGTGCGCATGCGCACGCACACACATAATTTCTTTCTTTTTTTTATTCAATGGCCTCTCTTCAACTATTCATTACTATCACGCAATTATTTTTCAATAATTTTTTATATTACTGTTCACCCAATGAAGAGCCACTCAAGATAGAGTGTAAATTTGTATTAATGTATAAGCGTAAAAAAATACATAAAGAGTTCAAGATAGCAGTGATTGTGTAAGCACCCTGGCGGATGTCCTCTTCCACGAAGAAGCTCTCCTAGTGGATCTTACTTCTACTGCGTCCTCTCTCTTATCATTCTTTTGCTCTTTCTCGCCTTCAAGAATTCCTACCTCTCTTCCTTCTTTCCTTCTTTCATTCTTCATTTTCTTCTTTCCTTCCTCTCTTTCTATTTTCTTGTCTTCCTTCCTTCCTTCCTTCCTTCATTCTTTCGTACCTCTCTTCCTTTTTCCTTTGTTCATTCATTCTTTCCTACTATCCTTCTTTCCTTTTTCTCTGTTTCCTCTCTTCCTTCATTCCTTCCTTTCTTCCTTTCTCCCTTCCTTCATACATTCCTACTTCTTTTCCTTCATCCTTTCTTAACTCCCTTCCTTCCTTCTCTCTTCGTTCTTTCCTTTCTTTATTCCTTCCTTTTTCCTTCCTTCCTTCCTTCCTTCCTTTATTCTTTCCTATCTCTCTTCGTTCCTTCCTTCCTCTCTGGAAATAGCGATAGAGTTGCGAGAGACCTGCAATGTTTTATCTGTGGACATGATCAAATTACCGGTCGAAAATATATCGGCACATGTCGCATCCCAAATCAACGACTTCCACATTTTAAAAGGAAAAATGATAATGCCATCCATCCGCTTTTCCTCACCACAGTCGAGGCCTCCGGGTCCGATTTTGGAGCGGAATCCCGCTGTATCTCCTGATGATGACGTTTATTGCTGCATGCCTTGGAAGGCGGCCGGCACTACGACGACAGGAGGAGAGGATGCAAACCAAACTCATCAATGGAAGCTCCACATCTGCATCTGTGAAGCTCAAATAATTTGAGCCCAAGACGGATCGCGATTCCTACTTGATTGCACTCATCATCTAGAAGGGTACCGGTAGATGAAGAGGGCACTGCGTTGATCCAGATGCCACTACTCGGTTGTGAAGCAGATAGTAGACAGTCGAGGCGGTGCTGATCCAGAGAGAGTCACAGATTATTAAAATTGGCCTCGCATTTTATTTTATCCCAGCTTTTCTGTTTTGATGGGTCTTGTGGGATACATATAATTTATTATTTACTATAGTTTTGAGAAGAAATGGATATGAGAGGAAAGCATGAGGTTTTCAAATTCGATATGGTCACCAGATTTTGCTACCAACTTCTGGAGCCGCCCAGGATTTCACCAGGAACTCTTATAGTATGGAAAACAACTTCTTGCAGTCACCCTTCAAGTTCTTCCGAAGTCTTGCTTTAGTATAGTAAACTTGCTTGTTTAATCAACCCCAAAGAAAAAAATCACAGGGTGACTATATTTTATCACACTATATATATATATATATATATATATATATATATATATATATAGATAGATAGATAGATAGATAGATAGTGATAAAATTTAGTTTTAATGTATGCTATATTCATGGGTTAAAGTGCTCAATATCAGGGATAGAGCGTATATAGATATAAAAGTGATAATCATCCATTTTGTTTATCTTTACAATTCTGCACTCAAAAATAGTGGATACAAAGATACCACTATTCAATATAGAAACCGGGTTAATTGCAACCATAACAATAAAAGAAGACCCAGAAAGATCATCTGGTTTACTCCTCCTTTCAATATAATGGTTAAAACTAAATTATGATGTATATTTCTAAACCTCATCAAGAAACGTTTCCCCAACCCTGAAACTAACCCACTTAGTAAAATATTTAATCCTAATACCCTTAAATTAAGCTATAGTTGTGCAGATAACCTAGAGAAAATAATTAAAAAATATAACAACAGAGTCTTTAACAAGTATAAGGACTCAAAAAAATTCATTACTCACCAAGTTGCAAGCAGCAATACTAAGTATAATGACACGAATAACACAACTTATGTAATTGTAGGAATCCTAATAATTGTCCACTAAAAAATAATTGTATGACTAGTTCTTTAGTTTATCTTAGTACAATCTCAACACTAGAAAATCCAAATTTAAAGAAATTTTACATTGGTAGTACCATGAAACCATTCAAGGAACGTTGGCGGGGGCATATGCAATCTTTTAATAACAGTAACTATAAGTATATGATTTCATTATCCAAGTATTTTTGGAGTCTAAAAGAAAAGAATAAAATACCTACGGCTAAATGGAAATTGACTAAGAAAGCACGGACATGTAACTCCCTATATGCCACGTGTTACTTATGTCTTAATGAAAAATTTGAAATAATTAGATTTAAAAATAAGACAGATCTCATAAATCAAAGATATAAACTAACAGTTAATTGTAAACACCGTTATAAATTTAACTTATTATAGGGGTCGTATACTTTCAATGACAATGATATGTCACTTTAAGTTTAATAAATTATTACTTTTATAACCTGATGGTCATCCTGTCGATATGAATCTGTATTGTGAACCTACACAGTGTTATCCATGTCTGTATATGTGTCTATGTATTTGTGCGTATGAATGTGTGTTTGTACTGTTGGATTTTATGTGTATATATATATATATATATATATATATATATATATATATATATGTGTGTATATATACATATATATATATATATATATATATATATATATATATATATATATATATATATATAAAGTAAGAAGGTAAAAGGGTGGAAAAGAGGCGAAGAGGTTTATATATATATATATATATATATATATATATATATATATATATATATATATATATATATATGGAACTTTATTTCGATCCTTCATGATTTTCCAATCCTTACCTATGATTAATTAATGGTGAACACGTCATTTTCGTTTATGATTGACTTCATTACAATTCTTCTGTTAAGCTTGGGGAGTAATTATACATGTTTATTGGTCAAAGTAAAGTCCAATAGTGTTATAAAAACCTCAGAGAATTCCAGTAAAATATCTTTAATCATTTCTAAGATACAACGTTTCAGAGCTTAATTTAACAAATGGACAATTTTGCTGTTGTATAATCAAAACTCAAACTATTGACATTGGTTGTCGATTGCCGAATAAAAGCATCTGAAGAAATTCCAATCATTTTCAAGAGGGATGATTGGAAGATTGTGTAGCATTTCTCTAGATCCAACTTCCAAAATATTCTCTGTCATATAACGTGAACAATTATAACAGATTGAAATTCATCGACCGAGATTTTTCTGGAAATAAAGGAAATGGAATGTATATGAATATTTCTGAATTAATATTCCAAATTTACACAAGAATAAAACCATTTTTCTTTATACTTTTCTGCAGCCAATAATTTTAACTGAATTTTTTTTACTTTTTTGTAAGCCGTTAAGTGTAAAAAATTCTCTTGTGAATGCAATTCGACACTGAATTCAAAACTGAGTGGCGACTGTCTGTTTTATGCTTGAACGCAATCTTCAGGCGTGGGGAGGGCACTGAAGCATGAAACAGACTATTGCCGCTCGGGTTTGGCTGCAGTGTTCACTTTTATATTTACGTACATTGTATACTTGATTTTAAGCACTTTTACCGATAAATATATCTTAAAACTATATTTTTATCATTCATATATATATATATATATATATATATATATATATATATATATATATGAAGAAATATAGTTTTAAAGTGTGCTATATTTATGGGAAAAAATGCTCAAAATTAGAGCGTATGTAAATATAAATATACAAGTGAACATTGAGTCAACACTCAGAGGCGACAGGCTGTTTCATGCTGGACGCAATCCAGCATGAAGCAGCCTGTCGCCTCTGAGTGTTGACTTCAATGTTCACTTGTATATATATATATATATATATATATATATATATATATATATATATATAATTTCTCTTTCTCATACACAATTGCTTGCATATTAAAATAGTAAGATAGATGTGAACAGATTCAGATAGCGAGAGATAGAAAACGAACAGACTGAGAGAGAGAGAGATAATCAAGAGACTGAGATAGATAGATAGATAGATAGATAGATAGATAGATAGATAGATAGATAGATAGATAGGAAAAGAGTGAAATAGATGAGTACTGTCTGAGATCGAGGTCTATTTGGTGGTGAGGCTTTTTCCTGTTAATGCCAGCGATCAGTGTTTGAAAGCCGATAAAATAAAATATGATTTTGAATATTGATTTTAATACTGATTTCTCTTCCAGCAGAAAAAAATCAGCTGAGAAAAGGACGGAGAGAGAAAAAAGAGAATAAAAATGAAAGACAGATGTGTATGTGCGCCTGCGCGCGCATGTTGTACATTGGATTTTCATAACTGGTGGCATTGGAATCTGAATTAAAATCCAGAAACCTATTTCCAGAATGTCTTTAAAAACTGTATTTAAAAAGGCATCGTAATATTTTTTTAGGTGAGTATTTCAATCGATTGTCGCTTTTGCTATAACCCTTGAACCAATTGAGAGAATCTAATTAATCACGTGGCTTCAATTAGGCGTGGTTCATCGCAATGGTAGTGATTTGGATTAGTTATTAATGAACTCTTTTGTTTGGGATTCCATCAGTGAAGAAACACATTGCTATGAAGAACGAACGTTGAGCTGTCAGCACCACCCACACACAGTCATATCAGAGTCAATGGCAAAACAATTCTGGGGTGAGAATAAAAGTGTTTTTTTTTATTCTCTTTGTTTTGTAAGTCTTGCCTGATGCCTTTTTTCTTATTAGTTTCTTTTACGAACGAGAAATGAATATTTTCCGACTTAAGACTCCCCACCCCCGCCGCCGTTCTGATATTTTACTGAGAGCATTGTACGGTTATGAAAGTGGTAAAAAAGCACGATTTCGAATCCTAAATCTGTAGTCTATTTGGATGGTTGGCGCAATACAATCCTTCTTTTTTCATTTCTCTTATGTGTCCTTGTTTCGTGAAGCGAAATCTTTTTAATAACATGTTCCACCACGATATAGGTGATCACTGCTCTCCACAGCTTCAATATATGAAAATTGCCATGACTTATTGGAAAAGATAGTTACTTGATTTCTCCTTACCTTCAATTGAAGCTTCTCATAGGCTGACCACCAATCAAGCCTCGAGAGCCCAGTCTACCGTGCCATATAACCCATAGCTGGCTTGGAGACAAGAGATGGATTCATAATTTTTTAAATCCAGATTAATTCTTAATAAGCAGCAACAACTACTGTGTAAGTACACTATTCTCCACCATTTCTTACGAATAAAATCTTTTCTTTAATTTCCCGACCTTCAGTCTGGTCTTTTACTACTGTATTTGTTACTTATTAAATATGAATCAAAAAACCTTTTGCTCCTTCTGTTATCTTTCCTTCTAAATATGTGATGGGCCTAACTCCATAATTTTTTGCACTATACTAAAACCATTCACTATCTAAAGAAATAATTATTGTTAATATATTTAAGGCGAGAAGATATTATAATCTGAATAACTGCTATCGATATATTTGCTCGTGTGGATATATTATGGACTGTTTAACTGCTTCGGTTGACTAATAGTATTTTTCTATTTACATTGTTCGGACAGTTGGCATATGTATAACTTTTCGGTCCTTGTACTCTCCAACCGTCCTCAGGTGATATACGTTGAAATTTCAAACAGAACACTTTATTTAATCCACGGAGGTAGTTAATTCCAAATGAAGACGTTAGATAATTGCGCATGGATGGATGAACCACATGCGTCTGCGTCTTAGCATGGGTACATCCTCTAGCAGGTCTGGAATTGTCTTCAAAATAAAGTTCCTGTAGACAGCTCCTGTTATACGTGCTAGGAGAACATATGGTCCTACCAGACAGTCAACTACAATTTCAGCACATTAATCGTAAACTGATACTGCTGTCTAACCTCTATTGTATCATGAGGATTCCGATTCGCCCGCAAATGTTGGTTGTGTAAATTTGTTATTCTATCTCTTCCAAATGTTGTCTCATTCGTAAACAAGACTGAAGAAAACAAACAACAGATTGGCAGTTTGTGCAATAAACCACCGGCAAAAATTCTCCCGTGGTGAATGAGGGCGAAAGATTCTGCACACGTTGCAAATGATACGGATACTGGATCTGCCCTTGAAGTAACCTCCATGCTGCACTGTGAGATGTACGACATGCTAGGGCCACTTGACGTATGCTGATACTTGGATCATCTTTGACAGCCGGTAGAATGTGTTGTTTGTAGTCTGGCATACGAGTGGATCTCGGTCTTCACTGATCCATAGTTTGTGGTGCCACGGATCTTGTCTCAACAGCGTGACAATAAACAGCAGCAAAAGTCGGATGACTCGGCTGCCTTCGATCTGGAAACGCAATCTGATACAGCCATGCAGCCGCGCGTCCATTACCATTCGCGTGGCCATATATAAAAATCATATCCACATTCTCACGATATGAATATCCTGTGATTGTTAAACGGAACACTTCTCAGTAAAGTCAGTACTACAAACGTCAAACATTGAAGACAGACTAGCCAGAAATGTACACGAATGACAAATATAACCTAGTCTATATGGCAACACAGCGCCATCTACCAAAAAACGAAGTATGTGCGGATATATGTTTATATGGACTTTTGTCCTAGTTTTAGTGTGAGGAACTCGTCCCCAAATTTTGTGGAAGTATTTTTGATACACCCTGTATATACAAAAACTTATATTTATATATAAATATATATTCTCTCTCTCTTTCTCTATCTCTCTCCATATATATATATATATATATATATATATATATATATATATATATATTAATGCATGTTTCATTAAATAATATAGACAAGTTTTGTCTATTTATTTTAAGTAAGTTCCTTTCGTATTGTCTGATAAGCTTTATCACATTATCGTTGAAAGACGAAAGGAAAACACCATATTGACATGTTTGAATCCAATCTAAGCTTTCGGCTTACATAAGCCATTATCAAAGATGACAATTTTAATAAAACAAACAACACATATACGAAACCACAATAATGGCCCGCCGTTGCTGTTTGAATAAGCTCAAAGTAACGACAAACTCTTATTTACGAGCCAAGGAAGCGAAAAACGCGTCGTAGCAGGTGACGTCACGATAATGTGATTAAGCTTATCAGACAATACGAAAGGAACTTACTTAAAATAAATACACAAGACTTGTCTATATAATATAATGAAACATGCATTAATGAAAAATTGCTGCCGAAATATACACAATATATATATATATATATATATATATATATATATATATATATATATATGTCTGTGTGAAAGTGGACAGTAAAGCAAGTGCCGGCAGATCCTGTTTCATGCTTCAAACTTCATGATCTGAGATTCAGAGTGAAACCACTTTGTGTAAAACTCAGTGTCCACTTTTCTATTAACATTTTCTCTATCCCTGATACTGGCAACTTTCACCCATAATTATAGAATACCTTAAAACTATATTTCATAACATAAAATTAGCTGCAGGCTGTTAACTAAGTATCAACGCGAATAAAGTTTTGACGATTGTGCTTTATGTGTCTCTTTCGTAATGTAAACTGTGCAAACTGGTTTATGAAATACTTAAAAAAGCGAGAAATATTTTACAAAAAAGAAATTAATATGTTAATTTGAGGAAGCGAAAATTTGAGTAATCAGTATTATTTACATTCCGGTCGAAGATATATTGAAAAACTATTTAATTAATTTATGTTAGAATATTTATAGAAAAATACCGAATAACAGGAAGTTAAAAATTAAATTTTTTTAACTCAGACGTTTTATTGGTTAATAAATATATTTCCTTCATTTTCTTAGCATACGACAAGAAATCGTTGTCTGTTTATACAAAGCTTGAAATACTTTTAAGACAATCGCGCTAATGGGTTAATAAATGCTAATGTGGGAATTTGAATTTGACATTCGTTTGTGATCATACTTTTGCAAAGAATTCAGATTTTAGTGAAACTACTTAAATCTATTGATTTGTTTTACAATTTTCAACGATATACATTTTTTTAACTAGCAATAACCACGCCTCGGAAAATCCTCATCTTTACACAAAGGCGATAACATAGCCAATGATATATATATATATATATATATATATATATATATATATATATATATATATATATATATATATATATATATATGTCTGTTATATATCTGATCAAATATCAGGAATCATTTTTAAATATATCTTGTATTTTGGAATGCATTTTTATTTTACATAGATAGATAGATAGATAGATAGATAGATAGATAGATAGATAGATAGATAGATAGATAGATAAGCAGACTGAGATAGATAGATAGATAGATAGATAGATAGATAGATAGATAGATAGATAGATAGATAGATAGATAGATAAACAAACAGGCTGAGATAGATAGATAGATAGATAGATAGATAGATAGATAGATAGATAGATAGATAGATAGATAAGCAGACTTAGATAGATAGATAGATAGATAGATAGATAGATAGATAGATAGATAGATAGATAGATAGATAGATAGATATTAACAGAATGAGAGAGCTTTTTTAACAGAGAATCACGGGAGAATGACGCCTTCAAAGCTGTTGTAAATGCATTAAAGGTAGAACCCGGCTCTTTTACAACGGAAATGCTTGTCAGTCGCATGAGGCATTTCTTTAAAAATGTCAGTGAAGCTGACATCTGACAAAATTTCCTACTGAATGTCAGTAATGCTCCGCCAATGATCCCGAGGAAGTCTCTTCGTCCTCCCCCGACTACCCCAGACCGTGAAAACACAAGATCGAACAAAAAAGAAAGCTTTCAAATGAACAAAGCCAATCTATTTTTAGAAAATCTGAACGTATAAAATTAGACTGAAATTGGAGCCATTTCTTGCGTACCACTCTCGGTAAAAGGCAAATTTGAAATTCTCCTTGTATCCATTTTGTTCTCTTCAAACAAAACGTTATTCTATTCCTTTGTTTCTTTTTCCGTTTCCCTCTTGAATTTATAAAATATAAACAGGTTGACAAACCGGGAAAAAGGGAAAACGTTGATAAATTTATTAAAATCTATGAAAGAGTAAAATATACAGGGTAACGCCAAAAAACGGGAATTTTTGAAGTGCGTATTGCCAGACATGAGCAAGTGGCAACACTGCGAGACAGTAACATTGAGCAAGTAAACATTTCGCCATTTTAGTAACGAGAATGAAATTCACAGTATCCCAGCTGAGATGTTGCAGCAGTCAATGAGGAATCTCAACAGCAGATTTCAAGAATGCATTCGTACAGGAGGACGCCATCTGCAGGACGTAATTTTAAAAAAATGAAAATTCCATCATCGTTTCTTAAATGGCATATTTTAAGGTTTCAATTACTATGAATTAAATATTTTTCTTTTATTACTCTTGGTTTTATTGGATTGTTAAAAAGTTCCGTTTTTTTTGGGGGGTGGGGGTCACCCTATATTATACAGCATAGAATAGAACGTGGAATCTTTGCTCTTTCATTAACTGTCTTATCAGCATTGGAATAAGAAAAGATGCCGAAAACTAAATAAAGTATTAAGAAAGAGTCAAATTTGGTTAGAATCAAAGAAGTGTCTGATGAACTGCCAAGTAATTTTATAGCCGTGAAGGCTGGACAATTTTCTCACAGATGAAGAGAAGACTTAACGCAAAATAAATATGGTTCTAAAAAAGGATGTTGAAAAAAAACATGGGTGAAGCAGGTAAGCAATGAAGATATTTTAAGGAAAATTAAAACATAAAATTAGAAAGAGGATGTTTGAATTAGGGTGGTGCAGATAATGAGAAAAGAAGGTCTAGAAAATTTGATACCCAGAGGGCGTACTGAAGTCAAGAGAGGCAGAAGAAAAGAAACGGGTAAGCTGCCTAACGAGCTTATGAAAATGAATGGTAGAACTGGGAATGATTGTAAAATACGAACATTGGTAAGAGGAACGAAGGATAGGAAGTTGTGGAGAACCGTGTTCGCCTATGTTCTGAATTAACTTATAGAAGAAGAACGCTAAGAAAACTGTAAAAGAAAAACTGGCAGAAAACCTCATGAAAAGATCTTTTGAAAACTTTTAGAAACCAGAAGACATCGTGAATTCATGTAACCGAAGCGAAGAAGAAATTTATTGAGTTTAGAAAGATATGTCAACATATACACGACTAAAAAGACTAACATATGAATATTATTGAAAGGGGCACATCGAGGCGGTGTAATGGTTAACAAGTTTGTCTCGCTAAAACAATTACTACTGATCAGTGAGGTCAATCCTCACTAGGTGCCCCCAATTTTCGGCCTTGTGCCACATCTAAGCTACGCTTGAAAAATCACTATAAATATTAATGGAAAATAAGAAACCTAAAAGATTTATGTTTACAAATTTGACATCATTTATCATCAATGTGACCTCTGAGGTCAAATTTAGATGAACAGAGAAATTGTCATTAACACCTATGAGAAGGAAACAGAATAAAAATATATATTCGGGAAAATAATTATATTTGAACAAGAAAAATACAAGCTAACTTCCAGGGATACCATTTCATGGCGTAGGCCGAAGGATTAAATCTCGATTATCTACTCCTTAAAGTATTTCACAAATGAATGGGATCAATTCTTGGATTCAGTCTCTAAGAAAACAAAAATCCATAAATTTTATAGAACTGGCGCACTCATTTTTGACAATATATATATATATATATATAATGACAGTAAAATGTGATTGATCGGACGAATTCTGGAAGTTAATTAATCCAAAATCAGCTATCCTTACAAATATTATTATCAAGAGATAGAGAAATAATTTTTGATAAAATAAAAGAATACACATTTCTGATGGCTTTTTTGTCTCCTATTAGATGTACTTCTGATTGAATTAAAAGTATTTATGTACAGATTATATATTTCTTTTTTATTCCCCCAAAATAACGCGTGTTTATAATGACGTAAGTTTTTTAAACAATATAAAAATTTTTTATCAAAAACGATACTGCGCCTATTACGAATTGGGAACACCATCAGTAGTCCGCAGTTATCACGATTATAGCCAAAGTCTCAAACTTGACATTTCTTAAGAAAAAACAGATAACTCCTTAAAAAGTCAATTTAATACGGTATTTATTTTATGAACAAGACCCTCTCGCCTCGCGTCTATGTTGATAAAACATCAGTATTTATAGATTCTGACAAATATCGTCAATTGTAGAATGTCGAATGAATGTTAGTCTAAAAATATTCTTCCCTCCTCCAAATTCCTCCCTGTTTTTAGAGGGGGGTTGAATTTAATTTAAGTAGTGCGAATATAATGATAAGAACATTACAGATGGGGATCTCAGGCTAAATAACTCTTCGAATAGCGAGTTGCCGAAAAGGCAGAAAAACTGATCGACGCAAATGTAATCTAGAATTTCCAGAATTTTCCAGAAAATATTTCGTTGTTTCGTTTCAGACATTGTATTCCGCTTCTCAATTAGAAATAACATTTTTCTATAAAAACAAAACTTGTATTTGTGAAGCAAAAGCAACAGAATACTTTGTTCCATTTATGTTGAGCGGAAAAGAAAAAGGTTAGTGTATTTGGGTTCACCTTGTCGTGTCATGGGGTCCTCACTGGAAAAAAAAAGACAAAACGATCACTGGAACGAACGCACGCATTCAAATGGCGCCGATGCGCGCACAGAATTAAAACAAAAAAGAATCTGGCGTAAGCCAAGCTCCGGATTTATTTTAAGCAAAATGGCTGATTATTGTGACGAGACTTTTTTTCTTTTTTTTTTCACTTCCGATGAACAAACATGGATTAACGTTTATGCATGCTACAAATCACATTGACAGAATTGAGCCGTTCTGATGCTAAGCAACATTCATGATGTCTACTAGCCTGTATTCCCAGTCACTTTCCTACCTACCTACCACCTATTTAAAACGCTACGTAAGTCGACTAAAGTGCTGTAAAATTAGAGACAATTACCTTATAAATTGTAGCGACTTTATGAATAACAGCAGCTACGCAAGTTTCGTTTTGGAGGCGTTAAAATTGACAAGTCATTTCTTGCCCCAGTTATTAAATGATTGTCGGTCATTTTCGAGAGCAGCTGATTGGATCAATCGGACTTACTATGAAGACAGGAGTAAATAGTTGTCTTCAGCATAAATACCGAGTCAGGAACTGATGACATCAGGAAGGAATTACTTACAAAGTTGGTCCAAGTATAGAGCCCTGAGGGTCCCCCGAATCAATGGGAAAGGATCTGTAAAAATGGGCGTTCAACATGATATTCATTAGATGATTTGAACGTCCTGGGTAAGACCTTGAACTACATCCGACAGCAAGGCCTTTGATCAGGAGGTTTTGAGGAGCGTAGAACCCCTTGCTGGTGTTCCCAGGTCCGCCCTGACACCGAGTGGTAGCACCTATTAGGGTTCCAGCTATGGGCAAATAGTTAACTTTCCAAAAGGGGTCGAAACACTATGAAAGTATAAACATAGGTTTTAATACTAGCAATACGTCTTTGGAAAAATTATCACCAGCGATTCATTTTTGAAGAAAAAAATATTCCCTGAAATACCAGTAGAACATTTTTAAAAAGAAAAATATTACCAGCAATACATTTTTGAAGAAAAAACATTTTTGGAAAAAACATATCACCATCAATACATTTTTGGAAGAAAATATTACCACCAATAAAAATTTTATCGGCATTAAATAACTCATTGAGGTGTTGATATGCCGTAAAAGAAAACAAACCAAAACGAACATGATTTATTAAGAAAGATTGGGTCAAATGTGAAATTCTTCCGGAGTCACCAGAGAGCCTGTCTGCTTGTGAAGAATGCCTGCATGTGAAACCCTATCAGACGCCTTAGTAATCTTAAAACCATTGACTGGGATTCATATTAAGCTTGATAGATTCTTTCAACAATAACTGTGAACATATCAGGTGTTGAACTAGAGAAGCGAAAGCCATATTGTTTGTCTGAAAGAAAGCAAGGTGGGGCTAGATTGTCAACCAATTCGAAGTTGATTAGAGTTTCTAGAAATTTGCCAAAAAGCGGTAGAAGATAAATAAGACCATAATTCGAAGCTTCAGAAGGCTCACCAGAATTCTTAAAGACAAGAACTACAAGGGAGGATTTCTTACAAGCTTGAAAACAAGGCATTTCTTGAAGAGGTTAGAGAAAACGAACCTAATAAAATTCAATAAAACATTTCCTAATGACAATTTTAGGAATAACAATAAGACGGAGATGAGAGCAGTAACCACGGACGGAGTTATATACACATTTCACGAATCAAACATCCAACAAAGATACTCCTGATGAGTCGATAGTAGAGTTGAAAGGAAATTTACACTTTCCGTTCTTTATTAAAATACTTCCAAGATATTTACACTTAAGTACTTGCTTGATTTTGGTATCGCCAATTTGTAATTTGTATGTTGGTCTGTTCCTTTTGCTGACAACCATGTATTCTGTCTCAGTCCTTTCTTGACAATTTCTTTCATTACCTTTTATAGGAGCTTTTGAACTACCTATTCTGTCTCCGCTATCAACACGCTATCATTTGCATATCTTATATTCTTAAGATTGTGACCGCCAAGTAGGACTTCTAATTCTTTCAGAATCTCCTCACTGTAAAGATTGAATATGTCCGGTGATAAGACACCCCTTTCAATTTTTGCATTTCTTCCGAATTCATTTTCTATCTTTATGCAGGAGGGTTACTCCCGGCATAGATTGTGCATTAATCTGATATCCTTTCTAAATATATCAGGGTTACCTAATAGTTCCAGCAATTCTTTATGACGCAATTCATCAAACGATTTTGCATAACCAATAAAACATAGGCATATATCCTTTTGCATTTGTATTGCTTTCCGATATTATTCCAAGCATAAATATCACATTCCTTATTCCAGTATCTTTAATAAAACTGCACTATTCTTGTCCTATTTTAGGTCTAATTCTGCTGCACACTCTATTCATCAGAATTTGAATGAGTTTTTTATAGAACTCATTAGGCTCATTGTCTAATGGAGTTCACATTCACATGCACCAGACTTCTTAAGAAGTGCTATGAAAATGCATCTACTTAGGTCTTCAGGTATATCACTACCGTTACATATTTCATTTATTGTGTCTGTAATATTGTCAATGCCAAAAGCCTCTAAAGCTGCCAGCAACTTTATTACAATTCTGCTTGGTCCTGCTGCTTTGTCTCTGTTCAATTTTGCTGGGGCTGATTGCACTTCAGACTTTAATATTACTGGTCTTTCAATCTCTCTGTGTATTACAGGTTATCCTCATTATTTGTGGAAGAGTTTACTGATGTATCCATTTCATCTCTAAAGTATTTTTTCTCTCTAATATCAATGTCCCATACCCCGTACTTAGATTTTAGGCATCCTGTTGATGAGCATGTCTTTTTTCCTGGTAGTTCTTATTTTTTTTGCATATCCACTTTATCTGTAAAGCTTATTCTGTCTATTTCTGCACATTTTTCGTTTATTCTTTCCTGCATTTGTTCCTAATTTCTTTAATATTCATACTTTCTATTTCTGCACACTTTTTGTTGGGCCATTCCTCTTTAGTCTTCTTGCATTTGTTCCTAATTTCTTTTATGCAATATCCTACATTCTGTACCATATCTTGGCATTGGTTTTTGTCTTCTTTTCATATTGTCGGGAATTTCATGTCATCCCTTACTTTTTTCTTTGGCTAGTTTTCTTTGGGATGATTTCCATTGCTGATGTTATTAAAGTTTCTCTTAATGTCTCCCTCTTCGAATTTCGGTTCTAATTATTGTCGTCGTCTTGCAATTTGGATTCTGTCTTGGATCTCTTCAGTTTGCGTAGTGTCTGTGCAAAACTGCATAGCTGCATCTCTTATAGTTCGTTATGTAGTCGATTTGGTTTTTAATTTCTCTTCCAAGGCTTCTCTATGTTCGTATACATCTTAGGTGATCATGAAACCAAGCGATTATGGGAACCAGACTTATTAGCGCGGCGGTAAGCGATCAGCGACTTAACCTCGTTGGCGACACGCTTGCACTTATTGTGCCCGGACACAAAGACGAGCCTGTTAGGGTTCGAATCGCTGGAATTTATTGAATGTTTGATTCGTTTTTTATGACTTATCAACCCATTTATTTAAAGGAAAACATTTTTCGTAAGAATTCTTTTGGTGGGGACGAGATAATAATAGTTTAGTGATACAAGCCTTACTAATTAACCCATAGCTTGGAGGGGAAGAGGTGGATTCATGACTTTCCCAAGGGTACTTTCGCGTAAGTGAATATAACGAATGCAACGGGAATTTGAACTCGGCTCTCCGATTAAGAATTCCGTGTCATTATCCATTACGCCACCCTCACATCCAAGCTTACAGTACCTGGTATTCCCAAGCGGTCACCTATATAGGTACTGAACAGACTCAACGTTGCTTAACTTCGGTGATCGTATGGGAACCTGTGTTGCAACGTGATATGACCGTAAGCCTGAAAGAAGTGATTCCTGTGGATTATAGCGGTGAAATAGAGAGGAATGAAAAAAGGAGAAGTTTGCGGTTTTTGGTGATGGTAAGGAAGAGTATCTGGCTAGCACAATTTTCAATGGGAAGATTAAAAATTTCACTCCAAAGGGCGTCGCGAGGAAATGACACCCAGTTGTTGATAACGAAATGATACTTTTGTGAATAGTAGACTTGTGGAAAGAAATATCTACACTGCCGTGTAATGATCCGAGTTGCCGACAGGTTAGAGTGTTGAAAAGCGTGACAAGAGTTCGGAGAGGAAGTAAGGAACAGACCAGGTAAAAGAGCTTGTCCGTCAGAATTACTAGGGAAACGAGGGGTAAATCTACGATTTGACTGAGAGAGATGGAGTAACCGGAAAATTCAGTCTTGGCCATGAACAATCCGATTAGAATGATGAAGACACTTGACATGAGGAGCATTGAAGTCGCCAAGCACAAAGATGTTTGCAGAAGTGTGTGTGTGAAGAGAGAGAGAGATAAAGAGAGAGAGAAAAAGAGGGAGATAGAGAGAGAAAGAGATAGAGGGAGAAAGAGATAGTGAGATAGAGAGGGGGTAGAGAAAGAGAGAAGGAGAGAGAAAGAGAAAGAAAAAGAGATAGAGGGAGGGAAAGAGAGGGAGAGAGGGAGAGAGAGAGGAAGAGAGAGGGAGAGAGAGGGGAAAGGGAGAGAGAAACAGGGGCGAGAGAGGGAGGAAGAGAGATAGTGAGAGGAAGAGAAAGAGGGAGGAAGAGAGAGGTAGAAAGAGAAAGAGATAGAGAGAGAAAGAGAGGGAGAGAGAGAAAAAGAGATAGAGAGAGAGGAATAGAGGGAGGGCGAGAGAGGGAGAAAGAAAAAGTGAGAGAAAGATATAGGGAGAGAGAAAGAGAGAGAGAGAAAGAGAGAGTAGGCCATTTCTGTACGGTTAGATGCTCTAAAAGGCTACAGCCCCGAGAGCCCTATATGTTCTTCCGACTTAATAAAACAATCCGTAGACTCAAGAGTCAATTCTTCTACCATTGGGACATTTTCACAAGCATAGACACCGAGGGCCTGCATATGCACCCTAGAATGCTTTCGATATAATGGAAGATAGCCTGGAACAGAGAACTTGTTTTCATAGTGCTCTAGGAAAGATTTTTTTAAAAAATGATTCTACACCTTAGAAATTCTTACGAATATCACGAATGACGAAGAAAATTCGAGGAGCTTAGGTGGGTTTTTTGTTTTGTATTTTTTCAAACTACTTTATTTTTATTTTTATTAATCGTTGTCCTCAAAGGAAATTCTTTTAAGGTGGAAAGGGCTAAGAATAACAGTGGCTGCTGATCTAGAAGGCGACGAAGACTGCAGCAGAGTGTAGCCTCAAGATGGCCTACCAGAAGTGTTTGCAGAGACAACTATATGTGCAAGACATGGCATTGCCAGAATTCCGATATTATCTAACTGTTGACTAGAACAGCCTCTGTAAGTTCTGCTCTTTCCTACCAATTAGGATGCATCAACCCTACAACTGTCAACCCGGTACCATCAAAATAAAAAAAACGTTGCTACCATATTGCCAAAAAGTCAAGACTGCTGCTCTTCTTAAGGCCTCAGAAGAGGGAACCGAAAACTTTATCCTAAACAAGAAACAAGGGATAAAAAGCTCAACTCCTGTTCAAAGACGAGGAAGGAATGTGAAGCGAGCAAAAGGCGATCCTCTCCTCTACTATAAAGTAAAGGTCGTATGTAGATTCTCAAAGTGAAGAGCATGCGAGTTTCGAATACAGGTTGCGTTATTTAAGGAACTATCGATACATTAAAGCTTTAACTTTAGTATAAGTTGTGTTGTCTCATATCAATGACTAAAAGGGGAAATCGAGTGGAAAACTAAACTAACATCATAACAGGCCAATTATTTCAATTCTTAAGGACTAAGGAGGAGAGGGAAGAGGGGCAGTTAAATAAACAGAATAAATAAAGAGACTAAGAGCGCATGTGCACAGGGAACCTTCTATTTCCGCTTTTTTGGTAAGCTGCTTAAGAGGGGAATTATCACTATTTACATTATTCGGACTATTGTCCTCATCTTTGTCGTCATGTTTATCACAACGTTTCGGCCGTTGTACGCTCCGGCCTGGTTCAGGTGGTACTCTATCCCGTGCAGCTGCAGAAAGAAATATAAAGGGGAGACAGGTCGCCCCCTTAAGGTAAGGCTTCAAGAACACCAGAAAGCTGCAACACGAGAGGAAGTGGAAAAATCAGGCGTGGCTGACCACATATGGAGAGAGAAGGGAGATCACCGCCCTCTGTGGAATGAAGTTGAGATCATAGACAAAGAACACCATTGGAAAATTCGTAAACTTAAGGAATCAGCACATATGCTAGGCCACAAAAAATCTCCTGAGCCGACCAATCATAGAAATGAATACAATATGGAAACCAGTAATAAGGAGTGCCAGAGAAAAGCGATAATAACAACAAAAATTGCAATATGAGCTCTGGTAAAAACATGCAATGATAACAGCAAAAATTGCAATATGAGCACTGGTAAAAAAAACTGTTGCTGAAGACATTAGGTTTATAATACCCAGAAATTCTTATGCACATGTCCACAAGGATACTTGGCACAGTGGATAAAAGCGTTAGTTAGACAGTGACAGAACCCAAAGAGTGTGAGTTCAATACCTGGTTAAGGCTGGAGAACTTTGAGAGGGGAATTAACAGGAGATAACAGACATCCATTAGACATGGCACATGGAACTAGAAAAGTTGACATTCCAACCACCTGAAGAAGGCCGGATCGTACAACGGCCGAAACGTGTTGATAAACATGGCGACAAAGATGAGGACAATAGTCCGAATAATGTAAATAGTGTACATAATACCTCATCTCAGAAATATAGACAGGGGAATTATCTTTCAGATAACCCGGGAAACCTTTACACCTGGGCAGGTAGGTTGCGAGGGAGGGAGGCCAAACGGAGAAAAGAAAGAATGTTCACTTCTAGTCAAATTGGGGAACAATGTTTCAGTCTTTCCTTCAAGTCAGATACATAAGGAAATCCCGAGGAAACAGATTCCTGCTATACATTACCTATTATTATCCTAGGCAAACACCCGCAAGCATTCCGTGAGGCTTTGTACTCGTTCCTTGGATGCTGCAACAACATTCACATTACTTCAATAAATCTTGTTTTGTAATTCTCACATACGTCATCCAGTAAGAAATGGTGTTATTGATCTAACCTCGCCACTAAGGCAGGATGTGAGCCAATACGCGTAAATATGGGTCAGGGACAAAATGAGCCCACCCCTCGCGATCACTGTCATGCTGGCGTTGATATTACACCCACTTCATCTCGCTTAGTGCAATGAAGAAGGTGCTGTCACAGGATAGGAATCACTGGTACTAGTCGACTTCTCCCATCTAAAACGAGGAGAGCTGATACCTCACTTTGATCCACGCCAAAAGGTCTGTAAGAAATGTAACATTGAAAACATTCTTGTAACGAATCAATATTTGATGCACAAAGATGGTTTCTAGTTTGTTTTTTTAAGTTTTTAACGAACATCTTTCAAAATCCTTTTACCCTAAACAAAGCAATAGATTGATGAAGGTACAATGGGTTACTGACACTACAAGAGTTTGAGAAACTATTGCTTATTTTCAAACAGGTGGGCGTGGAATGGCAAGATGCGATCTGGCATTGGATGAGTGGTTGTTTCATTGTCTCTGATCAGATTCCTTTCCAGGATGGATTTTGATAAATACCGATTTTGGATTGAATGGTTTTGAGACGTTTTTGTGTTTTTGTTCATCATGTGGTCAAAGGATCTACAAAACAAAAGGGGTGCATTTCCAATACCCCAAAGCTATGAATGAAGGAATACACACACACACACACACACACACACATATTCAACATGTCAAAATATTCAACCCACACCTCATATAAATACATACAAATACTTATATAAATACATACACACACACACACATCGCAAGAATCTACATATGCATAAACAAGATCACACAACAAATGTACACCACACACTCAATCATCTCGAAAAATAAAAACACAACAGGAACGTATTTACACACACAAATACGCACATACATAAGCATCCACACGCATACGCACTCACACTCATTTTTGTAAAGAAAATAAAACACAAACAAAAGTTGATTACGTTCCCCAGTACGTTGATATGAGACTTTTTTTAATATCTTGACAGCATCAATCGTTTTTGCAATAACAGAAATAAAAGGTGGGAAAAAAGTGCCAGTTTGTATGAACCAATGACGCCCACTTCGCTGAAAGAGAAAACTATCATGTGACATCTTACCATAAATAGTACTGAATAGAAAATAATTTATTTGTAGAATTATATAAATTCTTTTTTATGAACCTTAAAAATATATTTTATTTGGATTTTCAGCTGAAAATAATAATACTACAATTAAGCTTGGTAACGTGAATGACTTAGCAGACAAATTTAATTAATTTCATTCCTTAGCAAATGAATTTAATTAATACTGTATTGATTATACATTTAGATAATTTAATTCTATTTATTTTAATTTTCTACGACCATAAATAGATTGTTATTGGTTTTTAAAAAGTTCCATTTCCAATATAAGACCAAGTAAAAATATTTCTTTCTTAATTCACAGTCGATCGATGTTATGGCTCTCTCAGTGCAATGCAGGTTCTCCGCTATGATAGTGAAGCAAACATAGTCACAAGGCGGAAATGACGCTTATTCACATATCAGCAGAGATCTCTCCGAGAGGACTAACCTTATGAGTTGCTCTGAAAATCTCGCCACACCTCGCAGGTGTCACCCGCCAGAAGTCACGTGCAAGCAACTGCCTCACAGGCGGTCAATGCCGACTTATTGTTCACAACGTGGATGAAAAAATATACACGTTTAAGTACACGTGTTTAGTAAACGTACTCTTCTGAAGACGATGACTATAAATGTCGATATATTAACAGACATACACATACACACACATAATGTACACGTAAATACACACACAGATTTTTCTTTTTTTTAAAGAGAGTTAATTCGTGATATTTGGTGACATTCTAATTGTGAGTTCAATCCCCGGGTCGGGAAGTGTGTACTTGGTCTCAGTGGAGACATCTTTTCACCTCGTTTACAGCAGCTTGCCGATAAGAAAAATGACACCCGAGATGATTATCGGGAAAGCCGGTAACGTTTCGCAATCATATCGTTGGCCTTACTGGCATTTCGACGTGGTGTAATGGTTAACAAACTTATCTCGCTAGATTAATTACGAGTAAAATGTGAGTTCGATCCTCACTAGGTGCCTTGTGTCACATTTAAAATACGTTTAGAAAAGCATCATATTGTTGGAGTCAATACTTTGTCCGCTGACGCAAACGTCGATATCGCTTTTAGTGAGCAACATTTGCCCAAGGCTTCACGATGGTTGCCTGACCAACAGTCACCATCAAATTTCTTCGCCTAGTTTGATAAGTTTTCCTGGTGTCTATAACAATCGAGGTTTCCAGGAGAGGGGAAATTCTCCTGGAAATTTTCCCTTGGCATTTCAGAAACCTTTTTGCAACTTGCATGTTTATTGTCGTTTAACAAGTTTTGCTTAGTTTAATGCAAGGACACCAGATTAAATACAGGCTGTTGTTGATATTTTAATGGCGCTCAGTATTCTGAGAAGAGAGCCACATATTGTGTAATGTTACATTTTATAGATCTTATTGAAACGTGCAAAGCCCGCGAATCTAAAAGTCGGTTCTATGCAACCACAGACTGTATATATATATATATATATATATATATATATATATATATATATATATATATTACAAAATAAACAATAACGTGTATAGGGGCGGGAGGGTTCAGGGGATGGAGAGCTATGGATTTTCTTTGTGCTCTCTTCGTCTCTTCTTTCTGGTGTTTTCGAAGCATGTTTTTTTCGTGGATTGCTGCTTTCTGCAGTTAACATCTCCCAACTGACCGGATCGATTTGTGTCCTCAGCAAAGGTGATTTTGAGCTGAGCCTTGAATCGACGATGTGGGCATTCCTGGGTCGGCGGATATCTAGCATTCGGGCAAGGTCCCGAACCATCGTAGTCGTTGTCATTTAATGGTTTCTAGGCTAACAGTCTGATATATATATATATATATATATATATATATATATATATATATATATATATATATATATATATACATACATATATATATATATATATATATATATATATATATATATACATATATATATATATATATATATATATATATACGTATGTATATATATATATATATATATAAAAGTGTACATAGAAGTAAACACTTCGAGGCGACAGTCTGTTTCATGCTAGATGCAATCGTCATATTTACACACGCTCTATCTCTGATATTGAGCACTTTATCCCATAAATATAGCACACTTTAAGACTATATTTCTTCATATATATATATATATATATATATATATATATATATATATATATATATATATATATATATATCGAAGACAATAGTAGTTGGTTGGTTACAACTATAGTGAAACTAGTAATAAAAAGTGGTCAGTACGAGGTAAACCATATAAAATTGCAATCGATACATACCGACCGGTGAGAGTCTGTGCCATGGTTGAAGTCAATCTTCAAGTCACCCGCTCAACAGGAACCTACTACCTATAAGACCTCTTTCCGTTACTAGTACGCTGATTGGGAATCATTACGGGATTTTCTTCGTGACGACCCGTGGATGGACAGCTTCAACTTCCCAATTCAAAATAGCGCCACTGACCTTTCTTCCTGGGTCAAAGCCGGCATGGACGCTTTCATCCCTTCTCGGAAATGCCAGGCGAAACTGCAATCGTCTCCATAGTTCACATCACCCTGCTCGGCTGCCATACCACAGAGGAACCCCCATCTATGACAGTTCTCCTCATAACAAGCTCCTATTTTCTACTGCTCGTAACAAATTTAAGCGAGTCTTCGAAGGATCCAAATCCCTGTTTGCTGTGAGAATTAACCTTCGCACAACCTCTAAAAACTTTGGCTCTCGTGATTACTGGCGTCTCTAGAATAGGGTACTAAATAAGTGAAATTTGGTGTATCCCTGCCTAACTTGCCACTTAGAACTGGTTCTCTGCTGAGTGATATACATATAACCCTTTCCCATGGTTTCTGCTATCACCTCTAATCTTGATCCCCACAAAGCATATGGTCCCGATAATATTTTTGTTATAGTCATTAAGGATCGTGCTCCCGAACTCGCTCTTGTTCTCTCTAAAACTGTATAATAAATCCATCGCTGCTTCATGCTTTCCTGCTTGCTGGAAGTCATCGTCTGTTGTTCCATTTTTTAGAACTCTGATGAACAGTCCAACCCACTTAATATCGGCCTATTAGCCTTCTACCGCTTTTTTGGGAAACTCCTAGAGGCCCTAATCAATGCTGGATTGGTTCAGCATCTCTCATCACAGAGCCTTTTCTCAGACAAGCAGTATGGTTTTTGTTTCTCCAGGTCAACTGCTGATCTACTAACAATAATTGCAGGAAGAGTCTATCATGATCTAGATAAAAACAGTGAAGCTCGGGCTGTAGCTTTGGACATCTTAAAAGTCTTTGACAGGGTCTGGCATTCAGGTCTTCTCCACAAGCTGAAAAGTTATGGTATCTCTGGGCACATTTTTGAGCAGATCCAGTCATTGCTATTAAATCATAAAATGAAAATCATCCTGACTGGCCACTCATTTACATCCTTTCATACTAATGCAGATGTCCTCCAGGGCTCCATCCCTGGTCCTACACTGTTTTTAATCTTCATTAACAAACTGTCAATGACATCAGCTCTCAACTTGGCATCTATGCTGGCAACACTACCATTTACTCCTGCCTTGATACTAAGGCTGATCAGTCCAACAAGGTGAAATCGGCAGCTGTTGTACAAAATGACCCCAAGACTGTCGTTAACTGGGGAAAAAGATGACTTGTCAATTTTAACACCTCCAAAACTAAACTTCTCTCCATTAATCATTTGAGTGACCCCCCCTCTTTGCCATCCATCAGCATGGCTGATGCTATCTTCCAGGAAAATGACTTATTGCGCCTTTTCAGGCTAATATTCTCAGCTGATATGAAATGGAAAGACTATATCGAATCCATTGCTAGGTCAGCTGCTAAGAGAGGCAATTCTTCTCTCCTTAATCTGTCTTGCATACCTATAAGTCTACCATTCATCCATGCTTAGAATATAGCTACCATATATGGCCCAGTGACCCTGCATTTTACCCGAAGCTCCTTGATAAGATTCAAAGAAGAATCAGTAATATTATTGGCCCTGGTCTGGTAGCTCAGCTTCAGTCACTTGCCTACCACCGTAAAATTACCTCTGTGTCTTTTTTATAAATACTTTCATGGTAACTGTTCAGATTAGCTCTTTTCTATGGTACCTAGGTTGTATGAATTTGAGTGCAATATTAGACTGGTGGCAAGATCACATTAATTTACAGTTGGGCTAGCTAGATGTAGCCATAACTTCTATGGTAACAGTTTCTTTTCTTGCACCTCTCACTTGTGGAACTCCTTTCCAGCTAACTTTAATTTGCAAGAATTTAAATGCAATGCCAATCACTATCTACTGTCTTCCTGAATGCTCTTTTCTCTTTCTACTCATTACTAATGTTTCTGTTCCTAATTCCTCCATACCCTGAAATCCCTGTGTGTTCATGGCTGTACTGCCTTGCTTGAGGTGACACTGATTAAAAAATGTATGTTGTGTTTTGCCTGGATTATTTATATATGCTGGACAATGGTGTATTATGGACAGCATGTTCTATTGTATTTTATATTAACGGTTATTTAATTAATCTACAGACATAATTGTGCATCCGAATGTATTTATTTGTAGCTATTTTATAATCTTATTTGTTAACATTTTCCTTCGTAATTTATAATTACTACTTCAATATTAGTTGTTGATTATTATTTTTATATTCAGTTGTTCATTATTTACTTAATTTGTTTATTTACATTTTTGGCTTATATCTTTTTTCGGGGGTTGATTATCTTATTTGTTTAAAGTATCTTACATTATTTACATTTAGTGCATACATCTGCATTTTTCATGTTCCCACTTTACAAGGTATACGTTTTTAGTTTTCGATTTTTTAATAACGTAGTATTTGTTTTCGCGTCTTCATTTTGTGATAAGTTCTAATCGTTTAGCAGTTTGTGTTGTCCTGGGAAGGTGATTGTAGCTATTTTCTCACCCAGACATACATTTATTGTTTTAAGCTGGTGCTGTTTTCCTTATTTTCCATGATATTTTTGGTGTGATTTCTTTTTAATTTCCCATATATGTTTTGAAAGGATTGTGCAGCTCGCGTATTTACTATTTGTAAAGGATGTTTTGCGTTCATAGTTTCTTTGTTTCTAGAGTCCTTCAGTTACTCCTATGTACAGTTTTTCTTCGTTAAATGCTGATTTTACAGTGGCTTGGTATATTACATTGCCGTTTAAGCGACATTTGTTCTTTGTTCTGCAGTTAGACGTGAGTTTAATTTTCTCAGGTGCTTTGTTGGTTGTTTTTCTGTTATGCGTTTTTATTATTTGTGTCATGTCCTCGGTGCAACTGTAATTTATTTTTAAAGTGTTTTTGTTGAATATCTTGCGGAGAGTTCTTGATACGAGGAAGGGTTTATGTATAATTTTAATGAATATTTTCCTATGTTTGTTTTTACATTTTGGTTGTACAGTGGGTTGAACCATATGATGTTTCCGTTCCTGTTGAATTTTGGCCTGTGTGGTTTTTATGTGAGTGCTACTGAGAATTAACTATCTTTTAGGCTTGTTTCATAGACATTTTTTGACTTCGTTAAAGATAGTTTCACTGGCATAATTGTCGGAAAGCCTGCAGTTAAATGATTGTGATATTTGCTTGAGTGGTTAGAAGATGTGTGTATGTACGATGGTTTATCATTGTGTTTTGTGTATGGTTTATATGTACCTTTTCTTAGATTGCAGGTAACATCTAGAAACTCTACTTCGTGCAGGTTAGTTTCATGTCTATGTGGAATCCCATATTTTTGAAAAACTTTATGAGTTCTTTTCCAGTTTTATCAGTTTTGTGTTTTAAAGTTGCTTAAGATTATGAGATCGTCGTCCTTCTA
>OZ038499.1:2080015-2082515 GCA_964036315.1 Acanthosepion esculentum | reverse complement strand
ATGTGTGTGTGTGTGTGTGTCTGTGCGTGTGTGTGTTTTATCCATCTCTTTATCCATATATCTATAACCCACCTTATCTATCTATATACTTGTCTATCTAAGCCTCTTCATAAGTCTATCCATATCTAACAGCGACGTAAAAAAGTAAGAACAAACATTTACTACTCCAACATATTTTATTACAAATGAAACATCGTGCAGATGTTGCCATCACTACTAAGCTACTTTTCAATGCAGTCTCCACCGAGATTGTTGCATGTGTCCCTACGGTGCACAAATATTCACCTTAAAGAACGTGACATCATACATTGGAGCCACGCTTGCACCACTGCAACAACAGTGTCACCTCTGCGCATGTACTGCCCGGATAAATAGCGTTTGAAGAGACAAAATAGATTATCATCGGAAATCAACTGTGGATGCAATACGATATCCCCATGCGATGACTTCAGTCACTTGATGCCACATACTTCATTCTATCTCAGCCGGTTCACATTTATCTAGGGATTTATCGGTCAATCTAATTAACTAGGTTAAGAAGATGTCGATTTAGATACCTATTTCTATCTGTTCAGATTAGTATGTACATCTATTGAGATCTATGTGTTTATATATTCTTTCGTTCAGTCACGTCAAATCTATCTATTGATCTGTCTATGTCATTCCGTTCATATCTAACAATGTATCGCCCTTGGTTCATAAATATGCAGGATTTGTGGGTGTGCGCGAGCACGTGTGTTTATATGGCTTCCTATCGTTTGATCTATCTAGATATCTATCTAGCTGTATCTATTTATATATATACTCTTCACACACACACACACACACACACACACACATATATATATATATATATATATATATATATATATATATATATGCGCGTGTGTATGTCTGTGTGTGTATTCGTGTACTTGTCGCAATCTCCCAAGCTATCTATCTCTGTCTGGCTTCTTGTTAAATATCTATTTATATCTGATCACATCTAATAATCTCTCTATATAAGCGACATCACATATTGAAACATAGGGAGATGTGTGTCTTTCTGAGAGAATGTGTATGTGCATGCGAGCGTACGTTCGCATATATATATATATATATATATATATATATATATATATATATATATATATACACACACATACATATATATAAATATATATTTATATATATATATATATACACACATATATACATATAAATACACACACACACATATATATACACACGCATACATACATATATATATATATATATATATATATATATATATATATATATATATATATATATATAATCGCGTGTGTCTGTGTGTGTAACTGTTTCTCAGACTTTCCCATATCTGCCTCAGGCTATTCATATTTATCCTTCCCACGATATCCCTCAGTTTTTATATATATATATATATATATATATATATATATATATATATATCAGTCTGTAACTGCTTGTTAAAATCTGCTTCTATTTTTATTTATCAATTTCTATCTATTTTTATCTCTCTTTGTAGTTGTCTAAATCTGTATCTGCCTCTGTCATATATATATATATATATATATATATATATATATATATATATATATATATATATATATTCTGTCCGTGTCAATGTCTGCATATATATTTGTCACTCTTTCTGCATATATATATACTTACTGCATATATATATATATATATATATATATATATATATATATATATATTCCAGTTCTAATACATGTTTCCCTTTTTTATTAAAAAGAACGCTACATGAATAATGAGCTGATGTACCCTGGATTCAATGGAAGGTATCTCTGGTACTATTGATCTTTTTACTTACCTAAAACAGCAACTGGCAATAAAGCAATCCCTCCGATAAGTACGCAACAGAAAACCTTCTCCATGATTTGCTTGGATGAGTAATGATCCTCTTGTTATCGATGTGTCTCCTTAACACTTCGATGATTCGGCGTCCGCGTCAACGAAAAATCAAAACTCCGATGCTTGTTTGGTCAGGCAAATTTACTTACTCAATTTTTTCTTGCAAAACATTTCGAGATTTTTTTTTAATTTTCTTTTTCGCAAATTTTATTTTCATTTTAATTTGATTTGAGAAGTAATTTTCTTTAGATTTTTAAATTTTTTTGAAGCGTAGAATTTTTTGAATTTTTTTTTTTTTATCCACGAATATATTTTTCTTCCCGTGCCTAAAGTCAGCATTAACGAAAGATCTTCAGATTTCAGATGAATAAACTTTTAATCCTTCATTGTAAGTAAATACGAAGCGAAACGGACCCATTAATCCTTCGGATGCATTAATCCCAAGTTTGAGACCACATTAGCAACACTGTATCTTGGTCAACATTTCTCTTATAAGTTCGATTTCTTTGCTTTCCTTTCTTCTTCTTCTTCCTCTGGTGAAGCTGCTAGTCGTCTTGTCCAGTGGTCTGGGATAATCAGGAAGCAACAGGTTTGTTCTTTAAGCAACAAGTGAGGTATTTACCTTTCTAATCGGACCATG
>OZ038499.1:1947515-2075015 GCA_964036315.1 Acanthosepion esculentum | reverse complement strand
GTTGAAAAGAAAGAATCTTTGCACAGGCTGTAGTGAAAATGGATTTTGCTTTTGCAAATATTAACATCTGTCAACGGACACGGGTAAAAAACACGAAAACAAAAGCAATAGTGTCAGAAAGAAAGTGGGTTGGAAATAGAAGCAGTACTATTTGAGTTATATTCCCATGTAAACTGTTCTCTTCCGAAGGATCTGCTAAAAAGATTTCAATTGATAAAAAGGAAATGATGAAAGAAAGATGTAGACATTTGTTTTGTTAATTTAATCGAACGTCTTATTTTGGTTTCATTAAAAAAAAAACGAACGTGTTTTCGAAGAAGAAAAAACTATAAATGAGCGAGACAAGTTTACTTTCAATATTTTTTCATAACGGAAAATCCGAGGAAAACCTCTTAAACCGTTAAAACCCCCCCAAATCAATGACATTGTCTATTTTAAATAAAAGAAGCCAATCTCGTTGAGTTTTTTTAAAAAATCCGAATCAACTTACATCATTTTTTATAATCGGTGGTCAAATGACTGTCCGTATTTTGGCTGTGCTGGACAAACGTAGCATGAGTCCAGAGAGCGTGAAAAATTGATAAGTGGACGAAGGAGCGGACGGAAAGATTGAAAGACAAACAAAAAAAAATGACACGGACGGAGGAATGGATAAAAACTTGTTTTCTTCGTTTTGGCTTTTCTCTTTTTATCCGTCTGTTTATGTCAGTCGGAGTTCTTGTCCCGGCAAAATAAAGAAGGCAGGATAATTTCGTTGTGGCCAAAACAACCACGTCGTACACGCATTTATATCACGAACCACGACCGACTCGTAGCAACTGATGCTGTTGTCGCACCTGCTACTACTGGAAGTTGTGTTGCCGCCACCGCTGCTGCTGATGCTGCTTCTTAAAGCGAGTGAGGTAGTTTATGAATCTAAGCAAGACTGAAACGAGCGAGAACAGGCGTCTGTGCGCTCTATACAAGAATACTACGTATGATTCCACTGTTCAAAAATTCCAAGTAGGTTAGAGACATAGAAGAAGGAAAAGCAGAGATAGGAAGAATTTTCTGTGTGAGGAGGATGCTACTAGGCGTAGTCAGTCTGACCATTTCGGGTGGAATAAGTATGCTTGTAGATAGACTAATCAGCAGCAGGAAATATGGTAGCAAGAATCAGAAAGAACCAAAAATTCAAGAAACAATGGTTTTCCTGTCGATTTTACAAGAAAATGATGGTGTTGTGTTGTTGTAAACCTTACTACTTTGATTTCGTTGTGTATTTGTTGTTGACGCATAAAATCCACGGCAGGTGTATTTGGATTTTTGCTGGGGATCGATTGACTACAAAACTCCTCTTTTCTTCAGCACCTTCCTCAGTATCCTTGCAAACTCTATCAATGATTTTGTCTGGAAGCTCTCTATCTTTCTCGAATTATTATTATTATTATTATTATTATTATTATTATTATTATTATTATTATTCATTAGATGTCTCTTCATACCAGTCGTAACTGACGGCTTACACTGGAGACGAAGTGATAGCAAGTCTCCTCAGTGTTCCAGCTGTCTTGTCACTATTGCAGTCGCTTTCAACAATGCTGTCGCTTGGATAACTGCATATTTTTCCAGTTCTTCCAGACCTCACTCTAGGCTTTCGTGACCGATCACAGTGCTCTGATAAAGAATTTTCTTTACTATTCTTCACCCAATGCAAGGCCCAAGAGCCATCTAAGTTAATGCGTTACTAAATGAGGTTGGTATAAGGGCGAACAAGGAGAAGCGAGATGTGCCTATTATAAGACTAAGTAAGATAGATACCGGTTGAGTGTAGATTTTAAGAATTTAAGATTTTATTAATCGAGGAAGTATCCTCTTAGGAGACTGTTCCACAATGCAACAGTTTTAGAAAAGAAGTTGTCAACTTCAGTAGCACTCTGGCAAGCTCAACATACTTGTCTGTTTTTAAATTTTATTTATTATTATTATTATTATTATTATTATTGTTGCTGTGTGGTATCATCTTGCTAGAGAGTAATTTTAAGTGCCCAATTACCGAGTTCTATGAGTAAAAATGGCACTGTAGAAGAGTTATCTATGCACATTTGGGGCGTTTCGTTTTGATGGCAAGTGTTTTGCGGATGATACGTGCAGTTCCGCAGTAATTCTTTGTTGCTCTGAGATGCTGATGTGTCCAGGAATTTAAACTCACATGATTTTCAGTACCGTTCTTTATCATAGCAAATTGCCCTATCGCAACAGGGATAATTATAGTTTTAAGTTTCCATGTTTGTTACTTCGATTTGCAGGTCCTTAATATAAAAGTTTTTAACATTCTTTTTTAGGAACATTGGAATTCTCTAGGCAGCCTGGTTTTTTTATAGTTTCCAGTAATCTTTAAATAACTAGTGTTGTAGTTTTGTAAGATAGTTCTAGTTGAACTAATCCTCTGCCTCCTCCGGATCCGGAAACATACGATTAAGATCAGCTTTATGATGATGCATCCGGTGGCAAGTGAGACATCCATTCGCATAATGTCATCTATGGTCCAGTTAAGGATGTTGAAATTTTATTTCACCACAGAAAGTATTTATGGCTGGTATTCTGTTTTGTGAGTTCAGTTCAGTATTCTTTTTTTACTTTCGCCTTCATTTCGGTATGCTGTATTCCATCTCCTTCGCTGATTCCTAGGTGTTTATAGACTTGTTCCGGTCCCTTAATCTTGGTTAGAAAACTGACATCTATTGGTGTGTTTCGGTCATTCTTTCCTTTCTTGCACATTTATTGAAATCGAAATCCATGCCGATGAAAACATTTTACAGTATTGCAGAAACCTGTCAACTCATTGACGTGTTCGGCAAAAAGCTCGAGATTATCCTTGCAGAATAACTGATTAAATACTTTGTTGTTTATTTTGCATTCACAATTATTACTGTTTAGTTCGTGCGAAAGAGTGATTTTAAGAAAAACGGAAGAGATGACAGAATCTCTTTTGAAAATTTCTCGCGGGATATTTAAGCGATTGGAAGCATCGGTACATTTTTGGCGTGATTTTACGTATAATGTGGTTTTTCATTTAAGGGAATTTGCTATCACCGAAAAGACTTTCTACATTTCCAAAACCTTACGGGTCCTAGAGTGTGTGACATATTATCAAAGGCTTTGCGGTAAAATCTATCCAAGATGTGCTGAAATTTCTACCATTTTTCCTGCAATCTTCCAGGATCATTTTATTTATCAGTAGTTGATCTTTGCAACCCTATAAACCTTGTGGTGGACAGACATGTTATTGGCCTAAAATTGTTCGGATCATGTATTTCACCCATTTTGTGTAAGAGATATGTAATACCTTCAGTGACCATTAATTGGAATTTCATTGAGATTATTAATTAGAACTGATGGAATTTACGCAAGAGTTTTATAGATTGGTGACAGATGATAGAGCCAAAAGTTGCGTAGCTTATCATTTCCTGGGGATTTATTATTATTATTATTATTATTATTATTATTATTATTATTATTATTCATTTGATTTCAGATGTATACTCATTTCTTTCCAGGTCCCACCCAGCGCCCTAAGGTCAGAGATGTCATCATGACATCTTGCACTGGTTATTTTTTGAAGAAAAAACAAAACAAAAAACTCAGATCACATATATTTTACACCGATAAAGCCCTTCGTAATGTGTAGGCTGTACTTGTGAGTGCATTTTTTGTATTTCTTGAGCTACCAGCAATCCCTTCAATGAGTCTATCGGAACCTTTTCCAATCCGAGGGCTCCAACTACAATTGGAATTATTGATGTCCTCAAGTGCTATATTTTTGAGATTTCAATTTCAAGATCCTTGAATTTTGATAGTTTTTTTAAGATCTTCGAAGATACATTACAATTTACCATATCAATAGGAAGGCACATTTTGTCTTTGCGATCTCTAATCACGATGTCTGGGCAATTGGCTTTGATAGTTCTATCTGTGTGTATTGTATAGTTACATAACATTGGTATAGTCCCTATTGCCGTAAACGGGATTGGTTGGTGTTCATACCAATTTCTTTCAGTTTCCTTTCCGTAAAAGTTGCAGATTTTCCAGTGTAGATTGACCCACTCAATCATGCCGGGTTTTATATTCACTGGGTACAAATACCGTGCAACCTGATAAAAGGTGGTCAATTGTTTCTGGATATTTATCACAGAATCTGTATTTTGGGCTAAGACAATTTTTCAGTATGTGTTCTTGGTAATTTCTAGTTAGCCAATATTGGTCCCCTACGGGGTTTGTCTACATCATCTTGTTTGGTACGGGCCGAATACTGATCGTGAAGTGGTTTATCTTGTGATCGTTTCTGTGTCGGGTCCATTGCATTTTCTTTTGCTTTCTTTTTTAAAGTTTTTTTCTGCGGCAATAGGTATATTATGATTTACTTACATATCTTCACTCACTTTTAAACTTCATTTTCAACTTGTTGGTTTCCTTTATTACCGAATAAAGTTTCTTACTTCTTTCATATTCTTTGACACAGATCATCATCCAATCTTCTGTAGTTTCCACGTATCTTTTACAGCTGATAGCTGTAATTTTGTAAGACAGTTCTAGTTGAACTAATCCTCTGCCTCCTTCGGATCTAAGCACATACAGACGATCATCATCAGACTTGGAATGATGCAGGCGGTGGCAGGTGAGAAGCTTTCTCGTTTTGGCGTCCATTCGCTTAATATCAGCTATGCGCTAGTTAAGAAATTTGAAACTGTATTGCACCACAGGGACAGCCCAGTATTCGGTATTCAGTACCAGTCGTACACGTCTGTAGTATTCTTTTCTTACTTTCTCCTTCAATTGGGTTTGCTGTATTATTATTATTATTATTATTATTATTATTATTATTATTATTATTATTATTATTATTATTATTATTTCCTTTATTTCTGTTGTATACTCATTTTCTTCTGGGTCCCTACCAGAGTCCTAAGGTCAGAACATTTAAAAAAAATAAAATTAAAATAAAACAACCTAAGCGGACACACATATTTTAGTTCGAAAAAGCCCTTCTTAAGGTGCGATCTCTAACATTTTCTTATATTTCTTTAAGGCATGGGCTACCAGGGATTCCTTCAATGAGTCTATCGGACCCTTTTCCAATCAATCTGAGGTCTCCAACCATAACTGGAATTGTTGACACCCTCATGTGCCAGACTTTTGAGATTTCGATTTCAAGGTCCTTGTATTATGATTGTCTTTTGAAGATCTTCAAAGACACATTACAAACTGTAATTATTATTCGGACGTTTTTCCTGTTTTGCATAGTGGTCGTACGGCCTTATTGAATGAAAAAGTAGCCTGCCAATAGAATGGCGCTGGGGTAGAATCCCAATATAACCCTCATGACATCTTGTCTCATAAGTATATACCGGGTATATGTATTCCATTTCAAATGTACGTGATATGGCGACAGGTTTTGATAAGGGCAGGGTATAAAATTACAGAAGTGTGAGGCGTAAGCTAGAAATGCCTGCAGGCCTGGTAAGTGTCTACTCTGATGATCTCAGTTTGAGCGTGTTCCTCCCAACAATCTAGACGTGACCCCCAAGTCTCCTTCACTGCCTCATTCTTCAAATTAAAAAAAAGCAACCGTCCTGATATCTAGCTATGATGCCCACTCACTACCCTGACATTGGGCGTCAGTTCCTAAAGATACGCCCAACTGTCAACGAAAACATCGTGTAATGATATGTAATATATTACATATTACGGTTGTTATATTATTTTTTAAATATGGTACACGTGGCTGACATATGACATTCAATTCATTTTCCAGCAGAAAATAACGACACATTTAAAACAACGTGCTGCCTAAAATACATTTCATTTTCTTTTCTTTTCTTACCCACATCCGTGACGATGTCTCATGAGAATCAAAAGCTTAAATCTAATATGAATTTCGACTCTTTTGATATCAACAGCGTTATTCGCACATTGCAAAAATTATCTTTAAATATGATAGACATAAAATATCTATTCTTTTGGATAAAACGTGTTTACAAAATATATATTCAGATAGATAGATAGATAGATAGATAGATAGATAGATAGATAGATAGATAGATAGATAGATAGATAAGCAGACTGAGATAGATAGATAGATAGATAGATAGATAGATAGATAGATAGATAGATAGATAGATAGATAGATAAGCAGACTGAGATAGATAGATAGATAGATAGATAGATAGATAGATAGATAGATAGATAGATATATCCAACAATCACATAAAATACGATTGGCAATATTTTAAAATCAACTTTACATTTTATTTCTATTTTTTATTTCTTAATTGCAATATTTCTTTTAAGAAATAAATAAATAAAGAAAGAAAGAAAGAATTAGGGTGAGACAGACAGAAAAATACAAACAGGGTGAGATAGATAGATAGATAGATAGATAGATAGATAGATAGATAGATAGATAGATAGATAGATAGATAGATATGAACAGACTGAGAATAGATAGATAGACAGAGGGGACACACTGAAAATAGATAGATATGAAGCGATTGAGATAGATACATACCTACATACGTCTGAAAAGGCTGAGATAGAGAGATCATTTTCTATACTTATACAGGTAGAGGGCTTAATATATATATATATATATATATATATATATATATATATATATATATATATATATATACAAATATATATATATATATATATATATATATATATATATATATATATATATATATATATACGAAGGCGTCATCGGGATGTCAAATTTGTAGTTGACATCCCGATGACTCCTATACATCATGTACACTCTGCCATAAAGTGTGTCGCTCAGCTAGCGGACTCACACGACATTTCCACAGCCAACATCCACAAAGGCAAGCTGAAACAGGAAGATCGACATGTCAGCAGTGTGGTAAGAACTGCGAGACTCTTGCAGGTCTTAAAAGCCCATTTGAAATGTCATCCATGATGAAATGATGATGGTTAAAAATTGTGCAAAAGATGCTCTTACTTGGCCACTAGTTGTCTTACACCATATATATATATATATATATATATATATATATATATATATATATATATATATATATATATATCGACTTTACATTTGAAACTGAAACCAACCCAACTACACTCTTCCCTTCCTAGATATCATATTACACAGAAACAATAACGAACTCAATTTTGACGTTTACGGAAAGGCTACAAACAAAAATGACCTGATCAGTTTCTACTCAAACCACTCTTCTAAAATTAAATCTGTAATTATTATAGGTTTATATCTGAGAGCATTAAGAATCTGCAGCCCCCAATATTTACCTAAAGAGAAGAAACATACATAGAAAACGCATTCAAGACCTACAATACCCTTATCAGTTCATCCATAACGCAAGAAACGCATACAAAATACACAACCGAAACAAAAATAATAACATAATCCCTAATAATAAATTACATGAAAACGGATGCATAATACTACCGACCAACTCTGTCACTTTCACTATCCAGAGCAACCTATCCTATCTAAATAATCTTAAAATAATCACAAACCATTAGGGACATACTAAGATCCTCAAACACTGATAACAATAATATTTCTGAAGCAGGAATTTATGAGATAAATTGCCAAAACAGTTCCTCCTAATATATAAGAGAAACAAGTAGAAATTAAAAAAACGTTATGAGTACAAAAGAGACCTCACAAAAAACAACTAATGTACTAGTCATACATAGAAATAAATTCAACCACAATTTTGATTTTTAGCTACACTCATAAAAAAATAACACACTCAGGAAAATCCTCGAGAGTGCCGCCATTGAATATTATCCAAATATTAATCTACGAGCAGGTTTTTTCCCATATCAACTTTCCTACCAGAATTACTACACTCCTATGCCAACGTACACAACTATATCAAGAAATCAAAAGAAAATAGTTGAATCCGTCAACACAACAATAAAAAAAACAATATTTCTACACGTGAAAGTTCTTGACGTAATTTTCAGTTGACAATAATACAATAGCGTTTTCAAAATTCTTCTCGTTGCTAAGGACATTTTGTTTGTTGTTAATAGTTACTTTGTTTTCAATAAATTCATTTCCTTTTTGCCTTGAAAAAGTTAACATTGGACGAAACACGTCAGCTAATAATACAGTTTTCCTATTGTCTTTTACCTTTATACATATTGTCTTTTTCTACAGGCTAACTCTGAGAAATTTTTCACACACACACACACACACACAAATATATATATATATATATATATATATATATATATATATATATATATATATTGTTAAATATAACAGAAAATGAATGTCTATTATGTTTGTTCATAAGCCGTTCTAAGCTTCGTATAGTTGCTTTAATTTCGGGAGAAAATAAAGACAAAAATGCCCAATATTTGGATAGTTTTTAAAGTGCTTTTGGCTCACATGAGCCATCTTTAGAGGCTCACATGAGCCATCTTTATAGTCGTTATATAGGTATTTCAACAAAGATATTCACCATCAAAGATGGTATCCTGTTATGTTTACATAGAAGTTTGTTATGCGACGATAATAGTCGCAGAATAGCAGACAGGTCGTAAATTCGTGATGCGAACATATATATATATATATATATATATATATATATATAATTTAAGATAACAAGAAATGTTAAAGAAAATAATTAAAATAAAAATATGAAAATACTTAAACTGGACATGGAAAAAAATTTAGGCAACCAACGATATAGCTTGGAATGAACGCAAAGAAACGAGTGGAGCCGAAAGATTAGGAATGGTAAATTTGCCTACAACTGGCAAGTGAAGTAGCTCGTTTTGTTAATGCACCTGTCATGTATAAGGTCTTTGATGTGGGTTCGTGTCTTGCTAGAATCTAATTCAGTGTTAGTAATTCTCATCAATTAATTTACCAATCGAAGATGGTCGGTGATCAAAAAGCAACAACACTCAGTAGAGTTGTCTATATTTCTGAGATGAGGTATTATTTACATTATTCGGACTATTGTCCTCAACTTTGTCGCCATATTTATTACAACGTTTCGACCGTTGTACGCCGGAGCGTACAACGGCCGAAACGTTGTAATAAATATGGCGACAAAGTTGAGGACAATAGTCCGAATAAACATGGCACGTGGAACTAGAACAGTCTACCCCAGTGAGCGAAATAAACCACCTGAAGAAGGCCGGAGCGTACAACGGCCGAAACGTTGTAATAAATATGGGGACAAAGATGAGGACAATAGTCCGAATAATGTAAATAATGTACTCACTAGAGTTCTTTAAAGAAACCATGTGGAGAGATTAAAATACCATACATGTGAATCCCAACCCCAAAAAGATACTTCTAAAATACTAATCTGATAGATTCTGTAGTCAAGATTTAAGGGAATGGATTTTTATATTTTTTATTTGTTTTCTTTTGGTTTTGTTTTGTTTTATTTTTTGCTTTTCCAATTTTGTCTTATTTCATTCTTATCTACAAAACCAATGTTAAATCTTATGAGGATTTTAATTCTCATTATAACTTTCTGATGATGATGTAAAAAAGCACATGGAAATATCATTAAAACGCATTGCCACGTACTCGTTCACTAATCCTTGCAAAAGAAATGATTATTCTTTAATTATTTTGAACAGATCCAAATGTTGTTTAAAGATCGGAGTGTTTGGACAATCTAAAAATATTTAGAGATTTGTATTTAAACAGCATCAGTCAAGCACACACACACACATACACCTAAATGTCCACACACACACGCACTCACACGGGTACATACCCAAGCGCATACACATTCTCACATGCAAACATACACATGCACGTACGTGTCAGGCAACTTCAAGAAAATATTTGCTCTCAGAGCCGCTACCAGGTTCGCGTTCTTTTCTGAAAGCGCACAAAAGTTACAAATGCTTACAGCATCTCAACCGGACAGGCCAAACGTCTCACTGAAGAGGCTGCAAACAGACAATTGCAGACTATGCTTATTGCAGATATTTCAAACAGGAAATGATTTCAAGTTGCATTCTGTTCGTTCCCAGCAAGGCCCCTGCCAATGTCTTTACTTGAACCTAAACTCTTTCTATTAGATCGTCTTTTATTACTGAACTGCTTTTAAGCCGACAACTCCCCACCCCCAAAAAGAGCATAAGTCACAGGTGTGTTTCTTTTACGTTTTTTAATTCGAGCGTTTCACAGGATTTGCGAATAGAGGCGACATTGTTCACACACGTGTCACGTTCACTTGGCCTTCTCACCGACAATCTCATTAATAAAGCACTACTTCTGCTACTAAAACATTGCTACTACTGCTACTACTACCAATGCTAATAAGTAATGATAGGAGGAGGAGGAGGAGGAGGAGGAGCATTGTCCGTAGGATGACTGAGTGTACAGGGTGACCCCAGAAAACGGGAACTTTTTAACAATCCAATAAAACCAAGAGTGATGGAAGAAAAACAATTAATTCATAGTAATTGAAACCTTAAAATATGCTATTTAAGAAACAATGATGGAATTTTCATTTTTTTTAAATTACGTCCTGTAGATGGCGTCCTCCTGTACGAATGCATTCTTGAAATCTGCTGTTGAGATTCCTCATTGACTGCTGCAACATCTCAGCTGGGATACTGTGAATTTCATCTTGAATTCTCTGTTTTAACTCATCCAGAGTTCTTGGTCGAGTTGTGTAAACTTTACTCTTGAGATAACCCCACAAGAAAAAATCACAAACGGATAAATCTGGCGATCTAGGGGGCCAGGCAACGTTACCGAATCTTGAGATCACACGGTTACCGAACAATTCTCGTTACTAAAATGGCGAAATGTTTACTTGCTCAAGGTCAATGTCTCGCAGTGTTGCCACTTGCTCATGTCTGGCAATACGCACTTCAAAAATTCCCGTTTTTTGGGGGTCACCCTGTATTTCCTGTCCGATTATCACAGGTCTGTGTTCGACACCAGTTCGAAGCCATGATTTCAAATGCTGATTTACAAGTGAGCAGGTAAAACTTTCTTCATGATAAGATTTGTGCAACACAATCTTTCGACCTTCCCCCTATTCTGTCCTTCTGTTGGCCTTGTGTCATACTCAACTGTGTTTAATAAAGATAAAATCTGCATGTGCGTGATCGCGCGTGTGTGTACATGTGTCTGGATGTGTACTTCTCGACATGTGAGAACGGCTGTAGACCGAACAATCAACCTCAGAGGAAATTAATTCTTCAACCAGGCACAGGCGCCGAGAAAGAAAAGCTGTACGCTCATGTAAAGCCGCTCTTTCGCTGTTCGATCCCGACTTTATGCTCTAAAATAATTCAAGAAATGTTTTCTTTCATACACAGGCGTTTTGTGCGAATGTGTGTGGCCATATTTTCTCCTTATGCTTTGTTCTTCCATTTAGATATTTGACTATTTCCATTCGGGGGTGGGGGGGATTTAAAACAAAAAAAGAGATTACCAAAGAGATTTAGAAATTGGAAAGAGTGGCGATTAAGCGCTTTTCTTATTGTTACGTGGACTGAGATGCGTTTTGTGGGAAAAGCTTTTTCCTGACAAGCAACCAGCCTCCAGATACCAACCTCCAGCGAGCAGCAAGTCAAAACATGTTCGCAAAAATAAACAGTCAAATGTATAAAGATTCTGCAAACCCAATTATATTTGTCATGGGTAGGGTCACAATGGCGCAAATTATGGGTAGACATCCGAGTTCGAATTTCGCCTCAAGCTGCTTTTAATCCCATTGCCTTAAACCCTCTCTCTCTCTCTCTCCCTCTCCCTCCCTCTCTCTCTAGAGAGAGAGAACACCGGATTATATATCTTAATGTTAGACCACCGGATTATGTATCTTACTGTTCTTTCTTTTTAGTATAATATCTCTCTCCCCTCTCTCTCTCTCTCTCTCTCTCTCTCTCTCTCTAGAGAGAGAGAGAGAGAGAGAGAGATTATACTAAAAAGAAAGAACAGTAAGATATATAATCCAGTGTTCTTATTGATATTTTCATTTTTATAAAACAGGGCTCAATGTAAATTTACAGAGCATAAATATTATAAATTAACTGATTTAAAAATATCGTTTCTTCGCTACACAGGAATTACCATATTTCAAAAACCGAAGCTAAAATCTTCAAATTTAATTATATAATTAAATTAAAAGCATTAGTTCCGTTTCATCTTCAAGCGAATTTTGGAATAACTTTTTTAAAAATTTACTGAGTTTTAAACGCACATACAATTCATAATTTTTTGCTTCCAAGGATGCAGAGAAATCCAATCATTTAGACAGGAGCGGTAGCGTGTTCATTTTTATTAACTATTGTTGTATCAATTATGAGTTATGTTCGAAAAAGAGGTTAAGTTTAGGGAGGGTAGGGGTGTATTTTTCAACGAATTTTGACATCCGTTCAACGCATCTCGTCTGGGGGGGGGTATCAACGAGAAAAGGTTTTTCGACATTTTTTTCCGTTAAATTCGTACTTATATATATAAAGATTCTTTCTAAAAGCGGTTTTTGGGTCAGAATAAGTTATATTGAACTACAATTTTAAAATATTATTTTTACTTTTAATTACTAATAGACTATATTTCTTTTTAAACAGATAAATGTAATAGAATTACTTAAATTATTTAAAAATTATTTTTTCATATCAAATATAAGTATGTATATTACCAGCTCCCATTTTTTAAATATTATATTTAAATATTATTTAAGGAAAATTTTTGACAATGTCGGCAAAGAATAGCTATTTCATTTCTTTGATGCAGTAAATTTTTATTTTTATAAACTTAGTAATATATAGTTTCTCATGTATGCACAAAGGACATGGGTCATTTAATGACCTAAATATTCTAGCTTTTCTTATTAATATCCATTTTACTGTAGGTGTTTTATTAGTTTCTTTTAAGAGCCAGAAATATTTCGATAGGGACGTCTGATTTCGGTATTTATTTATCCTAAATGAACTTTGATGTTGATTGAATTTGAAGTTTTTAACTTCGGTTTTTGAAACATGGTAATTCCTGTGTAGTGAAGAAACTATATTTTAAATCAGTTAATTTATAATATATATATATATATATATATATATATATATATATATATAAACCGAGTGTAACAGCAAAATCTTTCAGAACGTATTACTGCATAATTGTCCATCCGACAAAATGTTTAATATATAAAAAAAATCACTAAACTAATTGAGTTTCTCCTTTCCAGGTTTTCAAATAAGACGTTTACCCATCTTGACACCATAAGAATCACTGAAAAACATTTTGAGTTATTCAGCTAGAAAGAGAACAGGTTAAAATTGTTTTGTGTCAGACACCCTGTCTTCGCAACTGAGCAATGGTGGGAGGGAAAATATTATTCAGGCCTTCAGTAATGATACTAACATTCATACTCTAGATTCCATCTTCAAAGTCCATTCAAGAACGAACAAGAGAATGGTGAATAAGTTTCAAAAAGACGGAACAATAGAGAGGAAAACTGAATCAGGAGGTCAAAACAGGAAAAAGGATTATCATTTCAACTTAAATCTAAAAAGATCAATTAAAAAAGATCCAACTCAATCTATAAGTTATTTGGCACATGAGAGAGTTTTAACTATGACAGTCCAAAGAGAAGTGAAAAAAAGACTTTAAAATGAACTCGTACGTGAAACGCTTGAGGCATCTTGTTATTCCAGGACGAAAAGTTAGAAGGTTAGAGAGGGAGAAGATCACCTTGAATAAGTTGGAAAATGACCCTGAAATATATATATATATATATATATATATATATATATATATATATATATATATATCTTTGAACTTTATTTCAATCCTTCATGAACTTCCGATCCTTAGCTATGATTAATTAATGATGAACATGTCATTTTCGTTTATGATCGATTTCATCACAATACATCTGTTAAGCTTGGCGATGAATTATACATTCTTATTGCTCACAGTAGAGTCCAATAGTGTTATAAAAACCTCGGAGAATTCCAGTAAGATAGCTTTAATCATTTCTAAGATACAACGGTTCAACACTTAATCTAACAATTGGATAATTTTGCTGTTACATCCAGTCTGTGGTGAAAATTGTATGACAAAATGGAAAAACGTTGGTGACGCGTTTCGTCCTTCAGGACTTCACCTGACTAGAAATTACCAAAATAACACACCTACCAACATTACGAAACTTGTCACAGGTAAACTTTTTCTACTTTGTCACAATACTGTTCTTGATATATATATATATATATATATATATATATATATATATATATATATATATATATATATATATATATATATATATATATGTATATGTTAGCGGCTTGGATTGAGGAATCAGAGAGCCGAATTCGAATTCCAGTCGAATCTATTACATTCACTTACGTGCTATTATATATAATATATATACTATATATAATACTAATACCCTTGGGAAACGTATGAATCCTCTTCGTCTCCCTCCAGCTATGGATAAATAGAAAGACACACTGGGTTGGATGGCAACTGGTCTAGGAGAAGGACAGCTCTGATTTCAAAACTTGCGGAGGGTCGCTTGGGGACTTTGTGGCACGTAGAGCACCAGGTCTCTGTATTCGGCCCTTCGAAAAGTGTGGTTAATTCTGCACAAAACCTTCACCATTATAATCAAATCTGTCGGTTCCTAGCAACTGAGCTGCTTGACCCTCATACATCGAATTCGACGGGAGAGTCAAGTATATATATATATATACTTGACTTAGATGAATAAATAGATAATGAGCAGACTGAGATAGATATATTTTTGGAGGTATCATATATATATATATATATATATATATATATATATATATATATATATATATATATGTGTGTGTGTGTGTGTGTGTGTGTGTGTGTGTGTGTGTGTGTGTGTGTGTGTGTGTGTTAATTACCTTAACTACCATTATTCGATTTCATTACTTTTGATTTGCTTTCAGACGTCCTGGGTATGACGATAAACTACATCCAACAGCAAGGCCTCTGATCAGGAGGCTTTGAGGAGCATGGAACCACCTCTTAAATACTGGTGTTCTCAGGTCCACCCTGACCCGGGGTGGTAGCAACTGTTAGGGTCCCAGCTATGGGCAAATAGTTAACCCCGAAACTGAGGTAAAAAGCATTATAAAAATGTAAAAATAGGTTTTAATACCAGAAATACTTTGTAAAAAATTATTAACAGAAATAAATGTTTGAAGAAAAAAATACTATTACCAGCAATACATTTTTGAAAAAAAACTATTACCAGCTATATGTTTTTGAATAGAAATATTATCCTGGTTCGTGACTGACTTAGTCGGAAGCAAAGTACGAATCTACTTTGATTTGGGAGTCCTTAAAGTCGGCAACAAGCGGCATTAAGGCGGGGTGAAGGCTATGCCATCCCTACGCCAACTAATACTTCAGTTGAAGTTGAAATCCCAGTCCGTGTACACATAGGTGAGACGAACAACGGGGTCAGTATTTACGAAGTAAACGAATGGGAGACAGGGGCCGGGAGCAACATGTACGGGCTTAGGGTAGGTAAGTTAAGTAATGTCGATTATGAAGAGAACGAATCCGGAAATCACTTTGAGACTTTGGGTTGTATGGTAGCCCATCTCAGCTCGTCTCAGTCCGGTGAAGGTTATACAAGACAAAGCGTGTGCCTATCAGGAAAGTTCTAGAGGCGGTCAATTCAGGCTGATGATAAAGGGAGTACCGAAGAATAATGGGATCTTGTTTGTTAGTCGTGATACTGGGGTAGGACGATTACATTAAAGATAAACGGAGATGGTGGTGGGGAATCGCGAGCCTATTAAAAAGTTCCCGTATCGCGCACCACTTACAAAGAGAAAAGCTGGAGAAAAAACACAAGACGGAAGTTACAAAAAGATGCTGGAATCCATGTTTTGTTTTGTTTTTCCGATCGTTCTGCTCGACATGAAAGGTGGTAGAAGACTGTTTTGCGTAAATTTTAGGGCACTCAATAGAATTACAAGAACAAATGACAACCCACCTCCAGGTGATTGACGGCATTTTGGAATCTCTGAAATCGGCCAGGTATTACACGAAATTGGATTTAAAGTACGTTTATTGGCAAATCGAATTCCATCTGGATGAGAATGAACAAATTGCGTTCACTTGTCATCAAGGGTTTTTTTTTTCATTTTAATGTCGTGCTTTTCGGGTTCGCCTATATCACCAATACAAGTTCATTTTGTTACACAGTCAAGAGGAATGCTTTCTAATACATTTAGACAATATACTGGCATTCTCGGACACGGTGTAGTGCCATTTTAGCATCAGGTTCCCAAGCGGACGTGGGACCAATGTCCAGAAAGAGTTTTTTTATGTAGAAGAAAAGATTTTATTTTTTCGATTTTAAAACAACCGAAGATTCTCATTACTCTGCCTCATCAGAAGAAGCCTTCTGCTGATTTAGAAGATTATGCCAGGCAGAAACGATAAATAAACATTGCGCTTTTTATATTCGTCTCCATTCCCATTGGCCACTGAAACTGAATCTGACTCCAAGCGAGTTTCAAGTGGCAATATCAAGAGGTTACATTACATACGGTTGGTGGTTGATAGTTTCCAGTTATTTCTTTTAAGTATGCCTCAAGAGCCAAGGTTCGACTATGCTTCACCATGTTTAATGCAATGGAAGATGGTGTTACTTTAATGCGGTTGACGCCCACTGGAATTAGATTTAATCAATTTGTGCTTCCAATTTTTGTTCATCTGTACATCTTATATATACACGAGGAATGTCCAAAACGATTTAAAAGATTTAACACGGAACAAGAAGGAGTATACAACACTTCTTATAACAGCCACAGTAGCCTTAATATTTTGCACATGCTTATATGGACAGAGGTGCAAAGTGTAACAAGATTTCTGCATGGCACCCTTCAAGAAACAGCAGAAAAAAGTCGATATCGATCCACTTTGCTGTCTTCATAAAATGATTTTCCAAGCATAGCATGGATGTGGCACAAGATCGAAAGTATGGGGCACTCAGTGGGGAGCGAACTCACCACTCAGTCGTAATTGTTCTAGCGAGACAAGCTTACTAAGCATTACACTGCCTCGGGGTGCCCTTGCTATGTTCATAAAAGTGGCATATGAATCTCCAAGTTGAGCTCCGTGTTACCATTTGTTTGGGTCGGACAACATTTATCCGGGAAGCGGTTCCACACAGAGGGGCAAGAATGGCACCAGTCACTTGACACTTCGATCTTCGATAAGAGTAATTTTGCTCCTGCAATCAATGGGATAAATTCAATGGGATAAATCCATCAATTTCCATCTATACAAAGCGAAAGAAATAAAATGTCAGTGCTTGTAACATGTGAACAATGTTTTATTTGTATCGTAATAATAAACCTATATATATATATATAGAGAGAGAGGGGGGCGGGAGAGACAGAGAGACAGAGAGACAGACTATAGTAAAAACCAGAAGCAAGACGACTCCGATTTCAGCAAAGGTTTCATTTAAGACATAATCACTGCTACTATAGAAACCAACAACGAAAATACATTACCACAGAGATACCTAAATCCACATATCTCTCTCTATCTATCTATCTATCTATCTCTCACTCTCTCTCTCCCCTTCTCTCTCTCTCTCTCTCTCTCTCTCTGACAAGGGAGGTGGAGATTGTGATCATGAACAAGAAGACATACATAGAAAAAATGGACTCACTATTCAACGATATTGGAACACACGAAAAAATAAACGAACACCAAATAATTACTGAAAGAGAAAAATTTTACAAGGAAATCAGGAAACTAATTAAAAATGAAAACAAATCGTGGTATGGACTCAGAGAATATCACCCTAGAACATCTAAACTTTACGGTCTCCTTAAAACTCAGAAAATTGGTATCCCAAAGTGCCCGATTATCTCAGGAATAGATAGTGCCCCACTCTCCCTATAAACTGGTGAAAGCTATAACAAAAATGTTAAACCCTCTCCTTGGAACAATCAGTTCATCTCATACAAAGAACTCAAGCATAGTTAAAAAAAATAAAAACTAAGGGAAATGAACATGACCGACAAATGCATGGACAGCCTAGATAAAAAAAAACCTCGACACTAGCATCCCAGTCGAAAAGCCTAATCTCCTAGAAAAGCATTTAACAAAAGGATAAAGCTCTCTCTAGCAGCTGCTCAAATAATAAAAATCTGCCGTCTCATCACCAATTAATGCTACTTCACATTTAATAATTACAAACAAAAATTTGGATGAACAATGGGATCGCCTCTTAGTGGCATGATGGCATGTATCTTTGATTTTCTTGAATCCTGTCCTTTCCAAAATATTTTACCCAAACAATCAAAATACTTTTGTTATATTGATGATGCTCTACTTATATATCCTCATGAAACTGATTTACCTAACCTAGTTGATCAACTAAACAAAGTCGAACACACAATGGAATTTATATATGAAATGAAAGAACACAATTCCTTACCCTTCTTAGATATCAAGCTACACCATATTAACAACAGTTTAAAACTCGGTGCCCACTGGAAATCAACCAATAAAGACGACCAAATAAATTTCTATTCACATCATAACAACAAAATAAAATCCGGCATAATCAACGGATTCTGTCTAAGAGATCTAAGAAGATACAGCTCGGATTATTTACACGAAGAAGAGAAACACATTGAAAATACTTTCAAAATTCCCCAGTACCCTAATTATTTTATATTCAATGCAAAACAAAAAAACGGCCCCTCCTCAAAAATCCAAAGAATTAAAAAAATATATATTATCCTACCAACTAACTCTATCACATCTACAATCGAAAAGAATCTATCTAAAATGCAATATAAAATTCGTCACTACTACATCCAAAACAATAAAAGACTTAGTCAATACTAAACAAAGCAATAAATTAAAACCTGAAGGCGGAATTTACTTTATCGCCTGAAATAATTGTCAAAAATTACATAGCAGAAACCTCAAGGAATCTAAATAAAATATTATATGAACACAAAAGGAACATTTTACAAAATAATACGTCAAATACGTTGGTTACCCACCGTAAAGAGAGTAACCACAATTTTTATATGAAAAAATGCTACTCTGATCAAATAAGAAAATAATTCACTACGGCTTAAATGTCTAAAGAGTACCTTGATTCCAAAATGCTTATCTACAGCACATTTTGGCAATTCCTGGTAGATCTTCTAATATCACAGTGTGGAATAGCTACTTATAAAAGTAATGGAAATAAAAAAGACTCTAAAGAATTCGGCTAAATTTTTTAAAAATCTAAAATTACCAGCACCCCACAGTCGTGTGCATGTGTAGTCGTACCAATATAAAACACACAGACACACACACACACACACAGACACACACACAGACACAGACACACACACACACACACACACACACAGACGTACAGATACGATTTCGACGTATGAATTTCAGTGGAGTTTAGAATTTAATCACTATACAAACGATGCAAATGATTGGATTTCTCGGGATGAATGTTTGTGTAGAACCAATCACCCTTTTCGGAACGATAGATATATTATGTCAAAATGATATGAGTCTGCAGCACAGAGTGAAAATAAAATATTGACGTAACCTAGTCAGTAGAGAAATCAACAAAGCTAGCGACGAAATTAAACACCTTGGAACAAGGTAGGCTCAAGGATAGAACCCTGAGAATACCTGCATTAATGGAAAAAATATCTATTAGATTAATAAATGGTAGATGAGTAAATGTGATGTAAAAAATCAAAGAAGAATTCAAAGACTGAAAAAGAGGAAGAATTAACCATGTAAAGAAAAATGAAAAACAGGATTTTAAAAGAAAAAAAGAAAAAGTATTGAAAAATAAAAATAAAAAGAGTTTGAAAATGGAAAAATCCATTGAGTAAAAAAAAAATTAACTCACGGTGCCCCAAAAACGGATAAATAAATGCAGACTGTCAATTATTTCTTGTCCATCACTTCATATCGTGAAATTGCCGCTTTTTTTTGCAATTATTATTCCTAAAAGTCACCCAAAACCTTTCTGGAAATCACGAGTCCATTTTTCTCAATTTCGTGCAGTGTGATTTCTCTCGTGTCTAAAGAACACTTATAAATATACATTACTTCGATAATGTCACCACTGGTGACATCAGTTTTATGCATAAGATGGCAGGACACGTATTAACGAGACAATATATTTACCTAAGCCAGGTACATTAGAAAACATTTGATATTTATTCAGCATGTGAATTAGAAGAGGTCAACATGGCGGCTGTGATTTATCCATATTCTGTGACGCGGTCAATGGTTAATTTGAAGAAACTGTGCCATTGGAGATTTTGGCCTTCGGAAAGTTCGAAACCTATCGATCGTAATTCTTAAACGAGCTTTCTCAGAATACCGAACAAAGCCCCATTTATTGTGTATGATATCTCCTTAGTGATTGATACAGTTGCATAATTCCCAGAAGTGTTTGTGAAAGTCAGCATATCGAATGATGATATTACATGCAAGTTGTCAGACCTCAATTTTCGAAACATTGATAAGTACAATTTCTTAGGCATTTTCAACAATTATTGTGACACCCACATTAAAGAGAATGTTGTGTGCTTTTATCTCAGTCACAAGTCTTTCATATTTTGTGACCAGCAATAAAGTCTGAGGTGATGTCTTGAAAGCGGCTATCCACTTGAACAAAAGAAAATAAAGTAATAAATAAATGAAAATACTTGAGGTCAAGTGGAAACTAACCGGACGTTGAGTATTTCCGATCACAGGACTATATTAAAGGTCAGAGGTGAGTTTGAGGTGAGTTCGACATCGCCTGTCAATGGTGATAGACTGTCCTCTGGGGAGTTCCGATACCGCTGCTAGAGTTGCCAGACCTCGCATTGTGATGTTGAAATAGGAAGAGGGTTGGTAGGAGGAGAGTTGAGGGGGAAAGGTTTGAGGGAAAAGGCTGATGCGTTAGCCTGAGATGTCAAAAATCGTTCACAGGTATCACCTACCTACCCAAACAAGTAAATCCCTGAAACCGATATCTAAATACATTGGAAAACAGGCTTCTAGTCCTCATTTCTCGCTGCAGCGTTTATTTTCACGTTTCATTTCGTTGTAAGTTTCCAACGTGCCTTTCTCAGTTTTCAATGCACACAGACACGAACGGAAGAATAGAGACGCACGTTGAGTAGACACTGTCCGGCCAGTGAAAAGCAGAGAGAACCTGTTGTCTGTTGTCTGGTGTTGTAACTTTGGAAAGGTTACTGAATGAGGAATAACCAAAACGGAGGTTAGCAATGAAATGGTAATGTTTATAATATCAACAAAATACAATACTCGCCAGCAGCATGAAGTAGGTAAACCACTGATAGTGGTGGGCTAGTTATTATCCCCACTTACAACAATGTCCAACGTATTTATGAGGATTTGGACATATCCATTAGTGTTCATACGTACGGTATATAACATATGGTTACAATATATTCATCGTTATCATAAATATTATTTATTCGAATCAAACCACTCTCCCATAACTACATAAATGCCCAGATACTCGCAACAGAAGAAATTCAAATCTTTCTTACATTGTAATTATTCATCTATAATTCGCGATTTTGCATATTTTAAAACCTAAAAGTAAGAGGTGCGTATTATACGCAACAACTGAACTATAAAACTTGTAAGGCCATTTGTTTCCTCATATGCAGGAGGATGATATAGCCGAAAGTAAGTTATATCTTTTGGTCCCAACGTAACTAATATATAACTTCTTCTCTATGTATCGTGTCTCTTCAGGACGTAAGCGATCATGGATCTCCACAGTTTCCTTTTCTTTGTAACTTTTAGTAATCTTTTCACTATCCTTCCAACTTCCTGATCTGCCAACTATTTGCGCATGCTCGTTAAGTAGATTATTCATTGTTTCTTTTGTCCTTTTTGTCTTCAGAACGTCTGCTGAGTGTCAAATTTTCAAGCCTACTTGCCTTATTACACTGCAATCAGAACAATTTGGTGGAGCACCCTGAATTTCTTTAAAAACATCTTAAAATGAGATGTTTTCGTATTTTCTCAAAGTAAAAGATAACATTTCCATAACTACAGGGTATTTGCTTTTCAGTTTTTCCCGAGACTCCCGTTACTACCAAAAAGTTTCAATTTGGATTCGGCTTTCTACAATACACTTTATTAAATTATGAATGTTTTGTATGTGAAACATTATATTTTGTTTTTCACCATTAACCCCTCAGTAGACATTTTGAGATTAGCAATATGGGCTGGAGATTTGACTCAGGTCAAGGGAATCATGAAAAATAGAACAAAACAACAAAAAAAACAATATAATTCAATTTTGTAAAGACATTCTATACCATTTGGTTTACTCATATTTCGAAAAAGAATCATCTTTAACAATGATCCAAAACACTCTTCTAAACTATATCAAAATTACCCCGAGTCACAAAAGGAGGAACAATTTGGAAATTGATAGCCGCCTCAATCTCCTCACCCCTATCACATTGAATTAGCATGGAAGAGAATACCCAAAGCGTGAGAGTGAACTTTTTCAGTGCTTGAAGAAGTCTTAGGGAGGTCTGCCACCTACCCTTTTTTCAAAAACATTTGGAAAGAATGCCTAAAATTTGTGAAGCAGTAATTAAGGCAAGTAGTGGTTTTATTTAATTTGAAAACAATTATGATGCTGTTGTATGATAGCTTTTTTTTATAGTTAAGTACTTTTTTTTTTAAAGCAAATACACTGTAGTTACTGAAATTTGATCTTTTACTTTAAAAAAAAACACAAAAATATCTCATTTTAAGATGTTTTTAAAGAAATGCAGGGAGGCCCCAAAACCTTTGCCTGTAATGCATGTCCCCAAGAAATCTCAGCAAACATTACATTTGTTTTTACTATATATATATATATATATATATATATAGTCTTAAAGTGTGGTATATTTATGGGATAAAGTGCTCAATATCAAAGATAGAGCGCGTGTAAATATAAAAGTGAACATAGAAGTCAACACTTAGAGGCGACAGTCTGTTTCATGCTAGATGCAATCGTCAGCCTGACGATTGCATCTAGCATGAAACAGACTGTCGCCTCTAAGTGTTGACTTCTATGTTCACTTTTATATATATATATATATATATATATATATATATATATATATATATATATATATATATATTATAATATTTTTTGTTTTAAAAATATGATTCCTTCGCTACATAAGAGTTCTCATGTTTCAAAAGCGAGAGCCGAGACCCCAAATATAATTTTTGAAATTATGTTGAGTTAAGGTGTCTGGTCACGCTTCCTCGTCAAGCGAGAATTTGGGAACAAGCTATCTTTTGGTTAGCGCGTGTTTATAAGTGCAGTCTCTTGGAACATTAGTTGCTATGGAAACGGCTAGTGTCGGCCATTTTGGTTAGGTGGTCAAAAAGGTAAGAATTAATTTTTGTCTACAGACCAGTCCCCTTCGAAAAATGTATGTCAAGTTTCAATTGGGGGGTCTATTTCAAGACTGATAGTAGGTTGAGCTGGTCAAAAGGCAATTTTTATGGCTTTGCCGCAGGTCGTTAAGTATCGAGAAGGTTGAGTTTCATTATTATCTGTTTAATCTGTTTATTTATTTGTTTATTCAAATGGATTTTTTTCTACTTCAACAAAGGGTTTTTCTCATTAATTATTGGGCTGAGCTTTTAAGGCTTTTAAACTATAGACTTTATTTGTTTATATTTATTTATTAATTATTTAATGCGAAAATTTGTTGATGTCGGCAGAAAACCGTTAACTCATGTCTGTGGTTTAATAACTTTTCACTATTTAGAAACTTAATGATGTGCAGTTTTTCATGTAGGCATAAAGGACATGGGTCGTCCCAGGTTTTACAAGTTCTTGTTCTATTTATTATTTTCCATTTTACTTTCGGTGTTTTGTTCGTTTCTTTTAAATGCCAGTAGTATTGGGATACAGATGTCTGATTTCTATTTTGGATGTTGTTGAAGGAGCTTTTGTGTTGTCTCCATCTAATTTTAAATTTATTCTTTGTTGACCCAATGTATATCCTGTCAGTGTTAGGACTCTCCATGGATGAGATGGTGCATTGGTATACCACGGATTTAGTGAGGCATCTGTTTTCTAACGGGCAGTCATTAGGGTTTCTACAATCACATGATTTTTCATTATTTTTGTCTAATTGCAGTTTAGGAGTTTTATTGGCACTGTTTTGGCATGCGTGTTTTTCTAGGATTTTATTATTATGCTTTTTCATGATTCTTTCTAGGTTTTCAGTGCACCTGTAACTTAATTTTAGGGTGTTTTTATTAAAGATTTCGCTCAGTTTTCTATTTGTGCGGAAGTGTTTACCAATTAAAGCTAGGAACTTATGCCCAAGTTTAGTACTGACCATTTGGTTGAACGGAGGTGTATACCTATGATCTTTCTTTTCCTATTCTTCTTACTATTAGTACTATTGTTTGTATAGCTTATGTCAGCGTTTTTGTATCCGCTATTTTTCAGGGCTGTGTTATAAAACTTACTATGTGCTTGGAATATTTCCTTATTTTCGGAGTTCATGCTTATTCTTTTCTCTACTGATGTAGGTATATGCTTAATTATAGATGGAGGGTGGTTTGACTTAGGGTGTACATACAAGGGGTTAATATTAGGTTTTCTGTAGGGTGTGTAATTTTTGTTTATTAAGTCTAGAGTTACGTCGAGGAAATTTACCCTTTTTAATTTAGAGTTTACTATAGTTTTTAGATCTAATTTTCCGAATTCACTATAAATTATCTTTCTAATCTTGTCTGTTTTAAAATTTGTGGAGCTCCTCACTACCATGAGCCCGTCGTCTCGGTATAGCCCGATGTCTTTAATGTCTAATTCCCTGTGCGCGGTTAAGTTGTACAGTATAAATAGACCGACAAGGTCCGAAGATTCTGCAGAGTCCAGAGATCCCATCGTGATGTCAAAATTGTCAGCAGTGTTTTTGATCCACTGCTCCCCATTATGGATGAGGACAGATTTCTTGGCACTGAGGATTATGTTTGTTTCTTCCTTAGTTAAGTCTGAATATACTGTAGCAAACTCCAGGGCAGTAGTGAAGAGGTCTTTCGATATAGACTGGTAGTAATCCAAAATCTCGCTTTTGAAACATGATAACTCTTATGTAGCGAAGGAATCATATTTTTAAAACAAAAAATATTATAATATAAGCTCTACTTCTGTATGGAGCACTGTCTTTTTGAAAATAAAAGCAAAAATACTAAGGAACACCGGATTATTTACCTAACGTTTTCTTTCCTATTTTTCTGCATACCTGCATATATATATACATATATACATACATATATATATATATATATATATATATATATATATATATATATATATATATATTCACATAGATATTAAGTACATTTAAAGTGCTTCACGGCAGTCCGTGTCAAAGGTCGACGTCATGAAAACTTCACCGTTGTCAGCGGAGTACATGTCTTCGTCATCTTCAATGTTGTGTCACTGTTCAAAAATCCAAGATGAACTACTACTCCCGCTGATTAAATAAAGAATTTGAAAATTTCTGGATTTTAGTCTTTTTCTGGTATCTTGACAGATACCTGAAGAAGGCCGGAAAGAACAGCGACCGGAACGTCGTTCAACTAGTTTCTTTACTAAAGCTGTTATTACTCTACAAACATTTACTAAAGAAAATATCCAAAATTATATTTCCTACGTAAAGAAGTCAATTGAAACTAAGAGCTACAAAGGATAGGAAGTTGTGGAGAGCCAGACTCGCATACGTCCTGTAAAAACATGGTATATAGAAGAAGCTATACCTTAGTTAGTCTGGACCATAGATTACTTGCATTATTTACATTATTCGAATTGTTATCCTAATCTTCATTGCCACATTCACAACGCTTCGGACGCTCCGGCCTTCTTCAGGTGATTGGAATTTCGAAACAAACCCTTTATTTCATCCACCGAAGTATATTGTTCTAGTTCCACGTGCTATACATCTTTCAGATAAGTAATGTAATAATAAATAAATAAATAATGTAATAATGCAAGTAATCATAATACCTCATCTCAGAGATATAGACAGATACTGGACCATGGATATAACATGTTATAACTTATGTTCGTTTATACCGTACCGATTATGACGAGGCAAGTAACTGTAAAGGTGCCAGTTCTTATGTATAATACGCACCTTTCATATTCCATGGGATATTGCTACTATGAAGTGAGTAAGGACTCCTTTACTGTACGTGAGATATACAGCATCGCTCTCCCCAACTTTTCCTTCCCATTCAGCCATAATGAACGATTTTAATGCGAAAGTAATATAAATAGCTACAGTAAGGTTTAGAAATGTATTTACCAAATCTGTTTTTTTTTATCACACCTATCTTTATTAAATAATTAATTAATAATTAATTATCGACTACATCAAGAATTGTTCGTCTGATTGTTTGGTTTTGATTTGGACAGTTTACTATTCTGTTCTTTCCTCGTTTGTTTCATTCAATTAGTTTGCTTGTTCGATCGTAAATCAATGCATTTCACTTCGATATCGTCTCTCGCTTAAGCTTTGTAGAAAGGATTTGGTTTCAGTTTAGAAAATCGAACGAAACCGTGTAGACAACATGACGACGCGTTGGTTGCAATTCACGCCAATGCAAATGTCTACGGACGGGAAGGGTAAGCAAAAGACATTTTTTTTCAAGAAAAAATATTTTCTTCTGATTAACATGATTTAGACTTGCATTTCTACTTTTTCCTTTTCTACGTATTCGCACCTCCTTCTCCTGTCTTTCAAAACGGTAAATGCGCAGAATAAGGTGGCTATTTATAATATAATATAATGTAAATATAAAAGTAGGTTTGCTACTAAGGAATTGTACAAATGAACATTCGCCAAATTGTTTAAATTTCAACGAACTTCGAGTTTCTGACGAAAAGCAAAGTTGATTTGAATTATTGACGCTTGAAACATTCGCTCTCTTCATTTAGAAATGAATTTTGATTCAAAAGAAAATTCCAGTGAATTTAGATACCAAATTAATTTGCATTATTCTTTATTTTCTCTGAATAAAACGCAGCAAGAATTTGCCGTCGAAGTGACATGCAGACAAATGTCTATATTCTACGCTGTCAATAGCATTGACAAGACGAAATGTTCTTGTTTATGGCTGCAGGATTAATTCTGTTCCGAACAATCTTAGAATTTCAGTTTTTATCACAATTGTCGGGACCGATTCACTCTTCGACAATAAAGCCAATAAGCAATAGACAATTTTTTTCTCAAATTTCATGTTTCGTTGCTTTTGATTTGTGATTTAATCTGTTTAACAGCTGAAAATTTTATCAACCCTGAATACTGGAATGGAAAAGAAAAGCCTGAGCCAGAAATAACAACGGAATGTTTCAGATAAAGAAAAAATATCATGTCTGTCTATAAATCGATTACTTGAATGTGGAACTCAGAAGATTTGACCACGTATTTTTATTTTTGTTGTTTCGCTCACTACGCTGCTTCAGTCGGTGTGCTCTCCGACCTTCTTCAGATGTGTTATAGCCGTAAATCTGAGTTTGAAACTCTGATCATATTATCTGTCATTTTCTATCTGATTTTCGCAAAATACTTACACCCTTTCATGTAATTCCTCACCAATTTCTCAACAAACAAAAAACATCTGAGATGAACGGAAGAAGAAAATCCCTAAGACAAGGAAAGAGAACACTGACCAAAATGTAGTCATCGAAACAACAAAGGGGGGGATACTCGTCAGAATAATTTTCTGAACAGCATTTCACTTCACAGTATGGACTGTTTTCTCTTTTATTAGAAACTCATACAAGGTGTTCCATTATTATGGCCCTTGTGTCATACACACACAATCTATTAGAATCGCACACACACGCACATACATACACACACACACACACACACACACACATATATATATATATATATATATATATATATAAATTTCAGATGAAGTATATATGTAAAAAGACAACATGAATAACAACGAAAGGAAAACTTATCATAGCCGAGGCGTTTAATCCTTTGAGGGCGACTTTATCAAGGCAAATGATAAAGTACCCCGAAGGACGAAACGCGTCGGTTAAGATAAGTTTTCCTTTTGTCGTTATTCATATATATAAATATATATATATATATGTGTGTGTGTGTGTGTGTGTGTGTGTGTGTGTGTGTGTGTGTGTGTGTGTGTGTGCGTGTGCGCGTGCGATTCTAATAGATTGTTGGTGCACAGATAAGTCGTAGGGGCGATTGTTTGTGTCTTCGAACCATAAACGGTGCTCCTCTGTTGGGTTCTCATGTCTTGTGCTTATTCACTTTGATTTGCATATTTCTGTGCGTGTTAATCTTTCAAATACAAAGAAAATTGAATAAAAACATTTATGTTGTTGATTAGAAACTAAAATCAATTGACATGGGTCATAAATGTCACTGAAGGAGGAATTTTACGACATGAGCGCCGTCGCGACTGTTTTTAGTGTTAAGAGGCAAACAAATCATAAATTTTCATTGATAAACACCGACTGACACAAATCTATCTGAAGAGGGAAGCGTTAATAACAAAATCTATATTGCACTAAAATCTCTTTTCTTTTTTTTCTATCTTTACCGTCTCAAGTCAGAAAGAATATTCGTCTTTGATTTGACATATATTCCCAGGTTTTGACATATTGGCAGGCTTTGAAACAAGGAAAAACGAACTGTCGTGATCCGATTTAATACACCAGATACACTAACACTTCAATCACTCAGATAACCAGGAACTTTGCTGGGCGATGCCATAGTACAGCGTATGTGATCTATTTCTGTGACCAGATGAGTACAAATATATACGAATCAAATTATTCAAATATGAGCACCTACTCTAGAGCCGAACAATGGAGTGGAATCAATCATGACTTGTTGCCCTGATATCTTTATCCGGTTCACTCATGATGAAGGTAAGGGATTCAAGGCAAAGTTTAAACTTAGTGTCCGAAAAAAGAACTATCTTTTAAAAGTCGGTTTTTCTATTGACACCGCTAAAACTCAATCGGCAATAATGATATCACTCGGCAATGCTCACATGGCTATGACTCTCCTGGCTATATTCACACCGCTATTACACCCTAGCCAATGCTCACATGGCTATGACTCTCTTGGCTATATTCACACCGCTATTAGTCCCTAGCCAATGCTCACATCGCTATAACTCTCCTGGCTATATTCACACCACTATTACACCCTAGCCAATGCTCACATGGCTATGACTCTCTTGGCTATATTCACACCGCTATTACACCCTAGCCAATGCTCACATGGCTATGACTCTCTTGGCTATATTCACACCGCTATTAGTCCCTAGCCAATGCTCACATCGCTATGACTCTCCTGGCTATATTCACACCACTATTACACCCTAGCCAATGCTCACATGGCTATGACTCTCTTCGCAGTATTCACACCGCTATTACACCCTAGCCAATGCTCACATGGCTATGACTCTCTTGGCTATATTCACACCGCTACTGGTCCCTCAACAATGCTCACATCGTTATGACTCTCTTGGCTATATTCACACAGCTATTAGTCCCTCAGCAATACTCACATTGCTATGACTCACTTGGCTATATTCACGCCGCTATTAAACCCTAGCCAATGCTCACATCGCTATGACTCTCTTGGCTATATTCACGCCGCTATTAAACCCTAGCCAATGCTCACATCGCTATGACTCTCTTGGCTATATTCACGCCGCTATTACATCCTAGCCAATGCTCACATCGCTATGACCCTGTTGGCAGTATTCACACTATTAGTCCCTCGGCAAGAGTCAAAATCCTATGACTCACTTGACGATATTCACACCGCTATTACACCGTAGCCAATGCTCACGTCGCTACGACCTTCTTGGCTATATTCACACCGCTATTACACCCTAGCCAATGCTCACATCGCTATGACTCTCTTGGCTATATTCACACCGCTATTAGTCCCTCGGCAATGCTCACGTCGCTATGACTCTCTTGGCTATATTCACACCTCTATTACACCCTAGCCAATGCTCACATCGCTTTGACTCGCTTGGCTATATTCACACCGCTATTAGACCCTCGACAATGCTCACATCGCTATGACTCTCTTGGCTATATACACACCGCTGTTAGTCCCTTGGCAATGCTCACATTACTATGACTCATATGGCTATATTCACACCACTATTACTCCCTCGACAATGCTTACATCACTATGATTCTGTTGGCTATAGTCACACCGCTATTACTCTCTTGGCAATGCACCTATCACTATGTCTCTCTTGGCAATATTCACACCACTATTACTCCCTCGGAAATGCTCACATCTCTATGTTTCTCTTGGCTATATTCACACCGTTATTGCATCCTAACCAATGCTCACATCACTATGGCTCTCTTGGCTATATCGCTATTACTCTTTACATTGCTATAACTCCATCGACAATGTTCGAAACCGCTGTGCTTCTCTGAGTAATATTTATTTACATGATTTAAAAAATATCATTTGCCAAAGAAATATTTTTTATCGGATTATGTAAACCATGTAAAATGCAATATTTATTATTTACCATTTTATAAAGAAATATGAAAGCAAGATTTTATTCATAAGTTTATAAGAATATCTATAAGTTTATACAACAAAAAAATTGAAATAAACATTATTTTTCCGAACATTATACATTGTTTTCGCTGATTATTTTATATCTCAGATTAATTTTCGTTTTAATTTTCCTATTTTTTGATAATCTTAATCTCGGATCAATGATTCTTAATCTATAGAAATCCAATTTCTGAAACTTCAACAATTATAGGTTACCTCCCCCCACTTCCTACTTCTTTTTTAAAGAAAAATCTTCTATGCAGCAATCGATTCGAACTTTATAAAATGGTAAATAATAGATTTCATTATAGTTGGTTAACAAATATTTATAATTTCGCGACTTTTTATAAACTTATGAAAAAACACTTTTTCCTCTTTATTTCCTTATAAATTCTCAAATGATAATGAATTCTATTAATTGGTTTCTATAAACATAAAATCTTGTAAACAAAGTATCGAATAAATAATGTTTATATTTTTCTTGTAAATTCTCACGAACACAGAAAATATATGAATTCACTTTGATATGTTTGAGTTTTATTAAAATTCTATTCATTGCATTTTAAAACAATAACCATTGTCGAAGAAGTGAAGTGAGTTTAGACTAAAGACAATGCCAAGGGAAATGAAACGTCTTTTGTCGGCACCAAGGTTTAAATTAGCCGAATTTCGAATGCTGATTTTAAAAGCGGACACTTGAAAGACCGAGATAAGCTTCTTTTCTTTCTTTATTCATATCAGTGAAAAGGTCAATAATCGCAGGGTTCAAGAAATGCAAACTCAACAAAGTTCATTGGATACAGAGGTCAAAGAAAGCAGTGAGCAGCAAACGCGGCGATCAACCAACACAGACGTCAACTGACGCAGAACTTAACGGAGATGAATAAAACCTCGCCTGCGTGAATTCTTTAATCGGTGCATGCGCACAAGTGGCACAAATAGCGATTGGAGAATCGATAAAAATGATATTCTATTTTGGAAACCATTTTGCAGTTGATTTTGAAGGAGAAGTCAAGGGTGAATGGATTTATCCGGCGACTTTAAACACCTGACAGGTAGGGGGTAAGGACGGGACAAAAGAAAATCAAGTGGGACTAACTGTAAACTTTAAACTGGATCGGTTCGTTTCTGGATTAAATATCATTCTACGACCGGAAGAGATTTTCTTCTATCCTGACGAGGATCTAACAAAACCCAAGAAGCCATAAAAGGAAAACTGATAAAAATTTGTTTTCTCTCCCCATTTTAAATATTTCTTTACCTTGATAATTTTTGACTCCCTTACACAAGTTGAACTTTTTTTTTTCACTGGAGACAATTTGTTTTTGATATGGCGGTGGGTACACGGCACAATTGTTCAGTGTTAAATGATCTTGATTGTTTAAAATTTGTTCTAGTTAGAATTATTAATTTAACTTTCATTTTTTGGAGATTCGACATTGTGAAAAAGAGTCGAAGGCAATGAGTATTTGTTGTTTCCGATAGAATTTCAGATTTTCTTACGTTTTATGGAATAAATTCAAGAAAGGAATTAACAAGAAAATGTTCTTAGTCAGTAATTAACGTAAAAGTAGTTCTATTTTTTCTTTATTAAATCAAAAATATAAGAAAATTAGAACGTTATAGAAAATTGAAAACTTTCAATGTCCACTAGAGCAAAAATCGATTTGAATTAATTTAGCAAAAATACAAAAAGCATTATTTTAATTTTCATTTCAGTAAAAAATTCTATAAAAACAATAACATTAATCGATTGAAATAGAAACATTTAAGACAACAGCAAAAAGAATAAAGCAAATAAGCTGAGAATTGTAAGAAAAAAGCAGGAGTGGGTAGGAATGGCAATTCACAGGAATCTGCGCAAATGATTTCGATCTGATTATAAAAATCAGGGATACATGCTCAAAAATTGGATTCAAGAAAAAAGAAAATGTATCGTTTTGTTTAATGAGCTCCTGAAATTTAATCAGTTTTCACAATCCAGATCATAAAATCTGATATAGTCACCAGGAAAGATAAGAAATACATCTTCCAGATAGGGCAAGTTAATGTTTCATAAGTGCTGAGTAATTTGTTTGTCTGGTTTATGATTTATCAAAGCCACTTAGTTTTTATTTAAAGCCAAAACATATTTAAAGAATATTTTCTTTTTGCCAGTGCATATTACATTAACATTTTTTTAGAATAACAACGACCTTTCCAGATACAATTCTCACAATTTAACCCATAGCTGGAGAAAAGATGGATTCATGCCTTTCCCAAGGGTAATTGCGTATAACGAACCTGACTGGAATTCGGAGTCGGATTTCCTATTTCTAATTCGTAGTTTCTATCCATTATATTAACCGCCGTTTCAGCAGGAAAATGAAAAGCTATAAAACTATGTGGACATTTGTCAAAAAGTGGCAACAAATATTGAATATGAAAGTGAGATATCTGTGCCGGTCAATATTGGCGGACTTGAAGGATACGGAAAAGCCTTGCAAAACGATTAAATTAATTTTAAATCTATGGACGAACAGAAACCATTGCTAAAATCCGTGAGAACACTGAGGAGGGCCCGGAAGTTGTTAAAAGCTTTTTTTCTGATATGATTTCCACGGAAGCAAGCAGAGTAACTAATAGATTAAAAAACCAAATGTGCCGAAAATAAATTCATGGCAACAATACGCCAACGACGCTCAAGTGAAAGTCAGAACAACTAATGTTTCGTGTTGTCTCCTTTTTCAATTCTTTGAAGCCTTGTTTTTTTTGTTTTTTTACTCTCTTTATTTTATGAGGGACAATGGCCGTATCATTGTTTCTAGAAGTAGTGAGAAGGAGATGGGGGTCGATCGAGAGGTACACGTCAACCAGTTGACAAAAATAACATCACTACGTGTTTGTCTTGCCTCAGTAAGAATCAGGGTACAGCAAGGCATTTACTCAGAAGAATTCTTGCAGATGTATGCCTGTCTTTTGGTCTTGCATCAAAACTTAAACAAAAGCAATCTGTCACTATTAGAATTCCGCCTTCAGTCAGTTCAGATCGTTAGAGTTCCGACTAGGAGATTGCCACTCTGGGCCAGGTAAAAATTATAAAAATTAAAAAAAAAAAACGCCGCTCAATTGATTGCTTACCATCAATTAAGAAACAAAATAATGATCTTTTGTTCACCGAAAATGAGATGAATTTAAAAGATGATGTAGATTTTGTATAGATTTCGTTTGAATGATTCCTTAAATCATTTTCCAGTGAATCCAGAACTAACAATGAAGAAAAAGCTCAACTTAAAAAGCTATACATCTGATGAAGGCCGAAGAAGACATCGGCTTAAATATACTTCCAAATACAGCAGCGAAGCTGAGGACACTGCTTCGAATGTCACGTGCTAAAAGGAAAATAACTCAGAATAATATAAAAGATCGTAGCTTTGATTGTGAGTGACACACAATTAAGTATCAAATTTCTTTTACAAAATTTATTATCGGGAAAAAATAAATCTTTGCGACTCATTTCGACAAGTTTCCTTTTCTTTGTTCTTTGAGTTACAACATTCCAATTTAATCTATAATACTCCCTGGAATGAAAACAAGAATCATAAAAATCGTTTTCAAATCTCATCAATTCTTATATCGTTGGCCATTGTAGTTCTCCACGTATTCCTTTTTCTTCTTAATTAGAATTTGTTATGTCTTCTTAGGTAGAGAGATAAGATTGTGGTTACTTTTCTTTCTCATAGATTGGCCGATATGCAGGACTAGAAAGTCTATCGCCGGAAGAAGAAAAGATGGATTCATGCCTTTCCCAAGGACTATAGGGCAAAAACGAACGCAACAGACTAGAACAAAATTTGAACTCAGTTCGTCGATTCCTCGTTCGGCGTCGCTAAACATCGCACCGACTGCACACCCTATTCAAATAAAATAAAAAGTACATTAGATTTTAATAGTAAAGACATTCTACTTATATGTGCTACATCCTTTCAGAACGCTGGTGATTATGGAACTCCACAGCTTCCTATCCTTCTAGAACTTTATAAATTTAGTCTTTTGGTTGTCACTTCTAAAATATGTTCCGCCATCCATTTTTTAAGGTCCTTTAGGTGCGTTCTGTGTTGATTTTCCAATGTCACTTCTTCTTTTCCATATAACTTGTGAGACTTATGTTCGCTTCTTGGTAATCTCACCATAGTTCTATTGTTTCAAGTCTCTTCTTCATCTGTGAGGAGATTGTCCAGTATTCACTGCCATAGAGGAGGACTGATATTACATAACATTTGAGTATTCTTTTCTTTGTTTCTCTTGCTTCAAGTCTCTTCTCCATCTGTGAGGAGATTGTCCAGCATTCACTACCATAGAGGAGGACTGATATTACATAACATTTGAGTATTCTTTTCTTTGTTTCTCTTCTTTCAAGTCTCTTCTTCATCTGTGAGGAGATTGTCCAGTATTCACTGCTCCTGGAGGTTAGCATCAGCCATGCTGGTGGAAGGTAGAAAGAGGTTCTCTCAGATGATTAATAGAGAGCAGTTTAGTTTTGAAGTTGTTAAAATTAACAAGGCATTATTTGCCCAGTTATCAACCGACGTTTTTGACATCAGCCACTAATTTGACTTTATCGAACTAATCAGACATGCTATCGAGACAGGAGTAAATGGTTGTGTCATTAGCATAGATACCAAGCTGAGAGTTGATAGCATCGGGAAGGTCATTACTGATAATTCAAAACAAAATAGGACCGAGGATTGAGGCCTGCATTAGTAAGAAAAAGATCTAGAAGAGTGGCCGTTCAGGATAACTTTCATTTCACGATTTGATAAGAAAGACTGGATCAGTTCAAAAGGTTGTCCGGAGACTCCGTGAATTTTGCGAAGCAGACAAATATACCAAACCCTGTCAAAAGCTTTCGAGATGTCCAAAGCTACAGGCCGAACTTCACCATCCTTATCTAGAGCTTGATAGAATTTTTCCGTGATTATCGTCAATACATCAGCAGTTGACCTGGAGAAACGAAAGCCATATTGCTTGTCTGAAAATAGACCCTACTATGTGAGATGCTTAACCAATTCTGCTTTCATTACGGTCTTTAGTCGTTTCCCAAAAAGAGGTAGAAGGTTAATAGGCCGATAGTTGGGAGGGTCGGACGGTTCACGCGTGTTCTTAAAAACTGGAGCAACAGATGAAGACTTCCAACAGGCTGGAAAGCAAGCGGTATCGAGGCATTTATTATACAATTTAGAGAGAACAGGAGCCAGTTGTGCTACACACTTCTTAATGACTATTACAGGGATACCATCAGGAGGAGCTGCATTAGTTTTATATTTATCATTACTTAAATTTAGTTTGTGGCTGTCAGTTGAACCAATATAAAATCATTGATCTTTAACAGACAGTATGTTAGCTGTACATATAACATTATTAGTCAAACATTGAACATTTAAGGGACAGTTTATATTATTTTGGCAGTTGCATTTTTTATTTTTTCTACTCTTTTTTTTAAAGCATTTCACTCCAAGCAAGGCGGGAAGCCACTAGCACGCAAGGGGTTACAGAAGATTTAGAGCGAGAGCAGATAGGAGTGAAAAAGGAAAGGATGTGGAGAAGGATAGTGGATTGATCAAAGCAACTGAAGACGTCGATTGACATTACTTTTGAATAGTTGGAGGGAAGCAGGCATAAGGAAGGGACTTCCACAGGCGAGAGATGCGAGATATGAAGCTATTGGAGTAGAAGATCTTATCAAGAATCCCAAGGCAAACAGAGGGGCTCCAGACTATATATGGTAGCAATACTCCATGCAAGGGCGAATGGTTGATTTGTAGATTTGAAGGATCGATTCCGGGGAGAAAAATTTCCTGGCCCGGCACAGGCAGCCAACTTTCCTTGCGGTTGATGAAGTAATTGACTCAATGTATTTGTTCCATCTCAGGTCAGCAGACAGCGTGAGATCGAGCAGCCGCAGAGAGGTGCTCTCGAGAAGTTGAGCGTCAGACATTCTAATGGTGGGGGTATGGAAGGATCTCTGTGGTGATTAATAGAGAGCAGTTTTATTTTTGAGGCGTTAAAGTTAACCAACCAATTCCTGCCCCAGTTCACAACCGATTGGAGGTCCTTTTCGAGACGAACGGCCAGGTTAATTTTGTCAGCGACACTAGATTTGTTTTTTAGGCAGGAGTAAATTGTAGTGTCGTCCGCGTAGATGCCAACTTGGGAATCTATGGCGCCAGGAAGATCGTTTATGAAGATAAGGAACAGAGTAGGGCCTAGGATGGAGCCTTGAGGAACACCTGCGTTCGTGGGATAGGAGCTGGAGGAGAATCCGTTGAGAACGACCTTCAATTCACGGCTTGACAGGTCAAACAATCGACCTGTAATACCATAACCCTGGAGCTTGCGAAGAAGGCCGCATTCCAAATCCTATCAAACGCTTTGGAGATGTCTCGGGCCACGGCACGATCTTCTCCGTTATAATGAAGAGCTTGGTAGACAAATTCCGTGATGGCCGTAAGCACATCAGCTGTAGATCGGGCAAAGCAGAAACCATATTGCTTGTCTGAGAGCAGATCATGTGACGTAAGGTGGTTAACCACTTCGGCGTTGATTAGGGCTTCGAAGACTTTGCCGAAGAAGGGTAGGACACTGATAGGACGGTAATTAGAAGGGTCAGAGGGATCGCCAGTTCTTAAAGACAGGAACAATGGATGAGGACTTCCAGCAGTCAGGAAAACAAGACTCCTTGAGGCAGGTTATATAATTTAGAGAGGGCGGGCGCCAGTTCAGGCACGCATTTCTTCAAGACAATGGCTGGTATCCCATCTCCACCACTAGCCTTGTGGGGGCCTAAATTAGAGATAATGCCCAATACCAATGACGGGGATATGTGTAACCCGCTCAAAAGGGCCTCAGTTCTAAGAGGGAAGAGTCAAGCGTTGAATTGAAAGAAAATTTCCGAGCAAAGCATTCAGCCTTGTCGACAGAGGAGGTCAGGACCTGAAACTGGTTGAACAAAGGAGGTGTAGAGGGTTTGCTATTGTTCAGTACGCTCTTGCAGACGCCAATAATCCTTGGAGCCGAATTTGCGAGATGCAATACGTTCCTTCATCCGAGCAGCAAATAGTGACTTAGCTTCGTTGAGGACACTCTTACACTCGTTACGGGCGGAGGCAAAGAGACGTCTATTGCAGTCGAACATGTCGCTACGGTATAGGTGTAAGAAGTGGTTCCTATGGGCAATGGCGGCTGAGAAAGCAGTGGACAACCAAGGGGAGGAGCGCGATTTGACCTTAAATTTCCTTGAGGGGATGAAAGCGTCATTTCCAGCTTTAACCCAGGATGTTACCTCAGAAGCACATTCTTGAACGGGGAGCTTAAAGAACATCCCAGGGGACATCGCGGAGGAAATCACGGAACGAGTCCCAGTCAGTTCAATAATATATTGCTATGGTGATTTTTTAAGTGTTCCTTAGATGTGGCACAAGGCCGAAAGTGTGGAGCACCCAGTGAGCATCGAAGTCACTACTCGTAATTGATCTAGTGAGACAAGCTTGTTAACCCATTACAACACGTCGAAGTGTCAAAATGATTTTGTAAGCGTAGCTTAGATGTGGCACAAGGCCGAAAGTATGGGGGCACTCAGTGAGGATCGAACTCACTATTCAGTCGTAATTGTTCTAGCGAGATAAGCTTGCTAAACATTACGCCACATCGAGGTGCCCTGAATAGTATATTGTTATCATGTGGCATCGGTTTTTCTAGATTCCTAACGCCGCTGATACGTTATTTTTGTTGAAAATATTCTTTAATCTTGTTGAATTTTTAAAATGTTTATCTTTTTAGTTTGAGCAAGATTCTACCAGGATTAGTTTTTACGTTGTGGCTGTAAGTCATGGGGGTGGGCGTTAAACACGTTCCGATGTCTCTTGTATCTTTACCTTCCGTGTTTTTTTTTCACGTCTTCTATATTTACGTTACGTTTGCTTTCTCCTAGAGCTTTTAAATATTTAATTTTAGCTTCATCAAATATTGCCTTATTGCTTAAGCGAGTTATTAATCTATATTCTACTGATTTATGTAAATGTTTCAGTATAATAGCGATTGATTTGATTGACTATTTACATATGTTGTGTAAATCTTTTATATATGGTTTATATCTACCAGTATTCCAATCCGAGCTCAATAAAATTGGTAATTTTTACATTCGGTATCGTAGTGGTTTTTAGGTCATACTCTTTAAATAATTTCACCAATGCTTTTTTTTATCTGTCTATCATTCATGGATTTTTATTACGTCATTTATTTTCTTAGAATCATTTAAATAGAGCTTAAAGTCCAGTCCAGGTGCTCCTATGACTACTGGTACTGTTCGCTTATTCCCTGAATCTCCATCTTCACCCTACTATCGTTTCTATATCTAGATATTGTTTTCATAAAAGCAAAACCACCAACGACAATCGGTTCCCAATTTATCGATTTTGTCCGATTCGTTTTGGAACATTTGAAAATATCGTCTGCAAAACAATGGTTACCGATAAAACAAAGAGAAATAAAGAAATATTTATTTTTGTCGATAGAATGAAAACAGAAAAGGTAAAAATCAATGCGAATAAAATCCATTAAAGATTTTTTTAGAAAAGAAGAAAAATAACAAATTTCTTCAGAAAAGATTTTCCCCGTTTCCAAATCCCAGTCTCAGTTGGCAAGAACTCAGATTTACTCAATTCACACTTTGCTAGTGCAAATACTCAAAAATAGAAAGACAAGGATGTATATTCTTGCCGGATTTATTTCACCATAACATTGAAGACATCCTAAGAAACCTAAAAGTCTTACCGGGAAGTATTATTGGCGAATACAGTCTTAGCAGAAAACAGACACGGAAAAGAAGTCGCAAGAAATAAAAGCGGGAAGAAAGGACTAACGGTCAATTTTAAGAAGATAGAGTGCAATAATAGTTGGCAAGCGAGGCAATGACGAATTAAAGAAAATACGGAAATCAAATCAAATACAGAAAATATAACTGGGAAGTTTGTTTTTTTACAGATGACAGAGAATGCGACACTGAAATCCGAAGTCGTATTGGACTAGCAAAAGATGCCTTCCAAAAGCTAAGCAAAGAATTACTGATGATGAAGTGATATGTAATATCAATCATTCTATATGGTATTGAATGCTGGACAATTTTCTCTCAAATGAAGAAGAGACTTGTGGTTCTACAGAAGGATATTGAGAATACCATGGACGGTGCATGGGAACAACGAGGAAGTCTGACGAAAGGTGGAAATAAAAAAGACATTTATCATTAGAATCAAATAAGGCCTGAAAAATGAACACAGGACATATCGAGGGCAAGACGGAGGGGGGGAGACATCAATCAAACTACGTAAGGGGGGGGCTTGTGAGAAATGGATTACAGAATACAGAGGGGGGGCGAAAGAGATATTAAGGCAGCAAACCTTAAACAGTTACGAGGGATTTATAGGGGGCCGTGATCGCCTAAGGGAAGAGCGGCACATACAAAACAAATTGATTTGAGTGCATCATATAGATATTAATTTCGTCAAACTTGTTCCTTTTCCTCTCTTTCCTTCCATTTCTCTCTCGCTCTCTCTCTCTCTCTCTCTCTCTCTCTCTGTGTCACTCTTTCTCTCTCTCTGTCACTCTCTCTCTCCCTCTCTCATTCTATCCCCAATCCCTTTCTCTCCCTTCTCTCTCTCTGTCTCTTTCTGTCTGTTTGTCTCTCTCTCTACCTCTCTCTCTCTTTCTCTCTCGCCCTCTCTCTCTCTCTCACTCTTTCTCTCTCTGTGTCACCTTCTCTCTCTCTCTGTCACTCTTTCTCTCTCTGTGTCACCTTCTCTCTCTCTCTCTCTCATTCTATCCCCAATCCCTTTCTCTCCCTTCTCTCTCTCTGTCTCTCTCTGTCTGCCTGTGTATCTCTCTCTCTCTCTCTCTCTCTCTCTCTCTCTCTCAATTTTGAATATGTCGGAGATCTGTTCGAAAAATATTAAATCATTTGCGCGACCTTCATATCAGATGAATTTTCGAAAACTAAAACATCGCCTCATTCAGAGGAAGGACGATTTCAAACTGTGATGGAGATTAAGGAGAACGCAACGAGGCATCTAACAAATGGCGATTACAAAGGAGAATCATTATGGAAACTAGAAGTGACTTTCAGATGTGTTCAGTAGATTAAGATTCTATTGACCTAGGTAGGTAGGCATTTATTTCTTCGTTCATAACAAATAATTGGCTCTTTATAGCAAAGACCTTACACAAGCAAATATTAGTATATAAATATTGAATAAGCTGTTGGTAAGACTTGAAATCGCGTATCTAAAAGCTAATCTTTCTGTGACATCACTTTTATGACTCAGATGCCTGTGAATGTCTGGATCGTTCAAATATGCCACACAACTAGATTCTTAACAACACCAATCGTAATGACTATTTTCTCTTTTGTTTATAGAATCTAACAATATCACATGTAATATTCTATCAAGTTCTTAAATCAACAATTCTCAATATTATAAATTTTTGATGAGCCTTTCTTTCATCGTATCCATAATATTATTATTATCATTGTTATTATTATTATTATTATTATTGTTTTTATTTTCTTTGATATCTGGCGTTTACACATTTCTTTCCAAGGACCTAAGGTTAGAAATGGTATCGTGACACTTTCTTCTGCAAAAAAAAAAATTACATAGATAAAGCCCTTCGTAAAGTGTGGGCTGTACTTGTCAGAATAATTTTTTGTATCTCTTTGAGGCATGGACTTCCAGGGATCCCTTCAATTAGTCTCCTGAAATCTTTTCCAGCCAATCCGAGGGCTCCAACTACAACAGGAATTGTTGATGTCGAGGTCCTTGTATTTTGACAGTTTTTCGAATATCTTCAAAGATACATTGCAGTCTGCAGGGACTGCCATATCAATAAGGAGGCACTTATTTTGTTTGTGGTCTTTAATAACAATGTCTGGGCGGTTGGCTTTGATTGTTCTGTCAGTGTGTATTGTGTTTATTCTTCTTATTATTATTATTCTTATTATTATTATTATTATTATTATTGCAGTACACTCCACAATATTTTCAGATCGTTGTTCTACAATTGATATGACGTTATATAAAAAAAATCCTGGGCTATTATATCTTATACTACTAGATTGATTGATCTTTAATGGCTTATCGACTCTTTTAAAAAGGGAAAATATTTTGTATTGTAAGAAATTGCAAGATTGCATTAAAATCTTTTTGATCTAACCAATAATTGGCGGCGGTGAACGATGAAGTCATAGCTCACATTTCCAAGTGTTCTTTACATCTTCAAATTTTTATCACTTAAAAAAAAACATTTAAAGTAAAAACCTGTCGGATAAATAAAATATCCATGACTTTAGAAAATTAATTTTTGTTTGCATTTGGATACGAAATAAACAGATATTATTTCAGTTTTTTTTTTGGGGGGGGGGGGTATCAGCGTCCTCTATAGTTTTCCTTTTTCCCGTAAGGCCGGCGGATTTTCGAAGAAATCGAAAATGAATTTATTGAAACAAAGCAAGTTCGGTTGACCATTGATGACAATTCCAGAACAAAGTAACTATAAACAATTTTTTTCTATCCTCTGTCAACTGCAATGATGGAGAAAGCATTACCTCGAAAGTCGCGTAAAGTCGCGTTTCCGAGATCGTTTGGTCGGCAAGGCTGTTCCGTGGCCTAGTCGGTTAAATTACGCAGGATCTAACGGCGGTTTACCTCTGACCAGATAGACTCCTATTCGAATCCCGAACTCATGCTTTTCTTTAAGATTTCTTCAGCATTCAGGCAGGTAGACGAAAATAAATAAATATACTGTTTAATAAGTAAATGGAGCGTCTAATCAAATATGAGTACCCACTAAAAATAATAAAAAAAACTTTTAAAGTGATATAAGTATATATGTGTGTAGTGGGGGTTAAAACATTTACTTTTTAAGGTTCAAGGTATCTGGGTTCAGATTTCACCATAGTCGATTTATCAGAAAGGTGACCTTAATGTTATCGGTCTGGAAAGACGATCTTAGCTTGCGGCACCTTTGGAAACTGCCTGAGAAAACATACAACGGGGTGACCCAAGTTATCAGGAATTTACAAGTTACCGTGACCGAGGTTTTGGACGTATTGATCTTTATTCAAACTGTTGATCACGCGAGATGACGCGATCTCTCTCAGAAACTATAAATAAGGTCAGCTTAGCATAGTTGCAGTATAAAATACAGGTGAGCCCTGATTGTTGAACAAATTATAGCTGATCAGGTGTCTGCGACAGGGATTTGATAACCTCCCCTATATGAAATGGATTAAATCTGACAAATATATTTTCTGTTTATATATTTTTATGGGTAAATTTATTTGAGCAAATGCGCTGTTTTTTTAATTAAACAGTATTAATTACGTTTACCAGCATGAATCTTCGAGAAATTTCGTAAAAAATATGCATTCTTCGACTGGAATTGAACCTGTGTCCTATACGAAACCGTCATTAACACTAACGTCCTATGACAATTCAACCACAGAGAACTTCCGGTTGGCAAAGCACGAATTACTGCTTTTAAAGACACACCTTCGCCCATTTTTCTCGATCTATCATATCTAGTCTAAAATTGTAGTCTAACTTAATACACGATCGATTCCTGTCGGAGCACGCGTATTTTTTACGAAATTGCTCGAACATTCCGTCTGGTAAATTTAATTAATGCTCTTTAATTAAAAAAACAAAAACAGAGCATTTACTCAAATAATTGTATCATAAAACGTATAAACAGAAAATATATTAATATATATATATATATATTTAAATAAAAACAGATTGCTTTAAGGTTCCATATAATAAATTATTTCACCACAGCCCTTTTATATATATATATATATATATATATATATATATATATATATATATATATATATATATATATATATATATATATATATATATGTAAAAGTAGACACTGAGATCAACACCCAGTGGCGACAGTCTGTTTCATCCTTGATCGCATTCTTCTGGCCACTAGTACCAGTAGTGCTGCTACTGTGATACACACGACTGATGCTGCATAATCACTATTTTAAAGAATATGTGTGTGTGTGTGTGTGTGTGTGTGTGTGTGCGTGTGTGTGTGTGTGTGTGTGTGTGCGTGCGTGTAAGACAGGCTTTGGCATCTACATCCCCGCAACTTTTTTCAAAGACATGATTTTGCTTTTTTCGACATCATCTTCAAACATATACTTCGTCTTTTGTCCTCCAACCAATAAAACAAGAGCTAAATTAAATTCTCAATCTCATTGATCACAAAAATCGAATATCGATATGTAGGAGTCGATCAATAATATGGCCGCAATCACCATTTTACAACAATTCACAAAGAAATCAAATGATCTTGGGAAAAAAACGAATGGAAGCAAATTTCTAGCATATTTCACGTATTCGCAATTTGCTGTCAGCTGATGACGCTTCAAAGATCCATTTTTGATCAACAAAAACAAAAAAAATTCTAAGTTCGCGAATCATTCGACAGAGTATTCTTTTATAATCCTTCATGGAATGAGTTTCATATCTCTCGGGCTTTCATACCATATTTTCAAGTAAATTTATCTTAAAAAGTGAGTGGAAACGTTTCCTATTGAATTCGGTCGATTCCTCCTCCTATCCGTGTGATCGAAAGCTGCTTTTAGTCGATGATCAAATCTATCGATCCTATTATGTACAGACATTCGTCGTCCCGGACATGTGTGTCAAAATCGATCACTAAACCTAACAAACATCTATAATGATCTATTGAAGAATCTTATTGTTCAATATTTAACCAACGAAATAAGCAGAATTCGCAAACGCTTGCCTCTGTCTTCCGCCACATTACATAACGTCTTTACTGAGACTCTCGTTCGTTTCACTTCTGATAACAAATCTTTTTGCTGAAAAGACAAATGGCAGTGAATGTGGTCAAGTGTAACTGTAGCTGCAGATTCATTAGCGAATAGGCATAAAGAATAAGATTAAGGCTCCACGTTCTAAGTCCAGTATTATCCTACCTGTTAAAATATTGGTTATTGAATGTGGTTATATATTAATTGTGAGTTCAATCCATGGGCCGGATAATACCGTTTTAGAATAAGCAAATAAGTGAACATGACTAAATAAACAAAATAAGATATCCTTGAAAAACGGCAAGATGTGATATCACGGCGAAATGAGAAGACGAGATATTGCGACAGAACGACAACAAGACGAGATATCTCAGCGGAAGAAGAATAGGTGTCATGGCGGAATGAGAACAAGAACAAATATCTCGACAGAACAACATGAAGACGAGATGAAACAACAAAACGGGATATCTCGATGAAACGACAACAAGGTGAGATATCCCGGCGGAACGACATGAAGAAGAGATATACCAGCAGACCAACAAGAAGAGATATCTCGTCGGAACAAGACCAGATATCCTGACTGAACAACAAGACGAGATATCTCGGTGGAATGACAACAAAGTGAAGTCACTCTGATCCCAACAGAATTTCTGGGATCAAATGGCTAAACCGAAATTTAGGAAAAGTATCCTGAAATTGGGACAATTTGATGGTTCTTTTATAAAAACTTTGGGATACTTCAATGGAACGTTTGAAACCTGTAACCGATTTGAAATTATTTCCATTACAGTAGCGGAATGTAAAAAAAAATCATGAACTACTAGGTATAGATGTCCTAAAGGTGGATACATTGAAATTAAGCTGTAATGTAAAATCAGAAAAAGTAAAAATGGAAGGGTTAAAAGGGTATAAAGTGATACAATTAAATGAAAATATTACTCCCTCTTATTTTGAATCTCGCAAATTACTTATTCATCTCCTACCTTTGGTTGTTGCTAAGTTAAAGAAAATTGTAGAGGATGGAATTTTGGAGCATATTTCTTTTTCTTCAGGTGGCAGTAAATGGACCTCTCCCATTGTAATTTTGCGAAAAGCAGATGGAGATTTGAGAATATGTGGTGATTTTAAAATAGGCGTAAATCATAAAATATGCTTGGATTCTTTTCCTATTCCCATTATCGAAAACGCTATTCGCAAATTATCAGACATGAAATGTTTTGCAATAATTGATTTAAAATCGGCCTACAATCAAATACAGAGTGTTGATAAATTCAAAGAAATTGCCACAATAAACACCCCCATAGTATTATTAAGATGGGCAAGAATAACTTTTGGAGTGCAAACGGCAAGTGTCATTTTCAGAGAGCAGTGGAAAACGTGTTAACTGACGAAATCAGTAAGATGATTATTTATGAAGATGATATTTGCCTTGGTGCTACCACTAAAGATGAATTAAGACAAAAAATAGAACAGGTGTTGAACAAGTTTAAAAATGTGTGGATGAAAATAAACAGAGACACATGTTGATTTGATTGCGATACAATATCAAATTTACGGCAAAAGATGGTATTGCACCAGATCCAAAGTCAATTAAGAAAATTAAGAGTTATCTATACCTATTGAAAAAAAAGAATTAGAATCCTTTTTTTTATAATAGACACCTACCAAAATACAGCGACTTAATAGAACCATTTACTGAACTGCGGAAAAGATAGTGATTTCAAATGGACTCAAAGACAAAGCTTAGCGTTCAAAGATTTAAAAGAGATAGTCGTAAAAAAAGCCATTGTAAAAATCTTTAAGTCCAGAGAGGAAATTACAATAACTACGGACACGAATGAGCGAGCTGCATCAGCAATTTTTTATCTTTCAAGAAGATTGACGGTAGCAGAAATAAATTATTGAAATATTGAAAAAGAGGTATTGGTCATTGTCTGGAGCACACAAAGAGCCCGATAATTTTAATCAGGTAAGAAGTTCCTATTAGAGCCGGACCATAAACTGCTAGAGTTTATTTTAAACCTAGAAAGGAGCTACCAAAAGTTACTTCTTCCAGGATTTTAAGATGGGTCATAAAATGAATGGCTTAAGATTTTGTCATTAAGTATGTAAAAGGAAATACAATACAACATATCGATGCACTGTCAAGATTACAATTTAATAAGGAAGAAAAAGAAAAAATTGAAATCCTGGATGGCGAAATATTACATTGGGTTGAAACTGATATATTGTCTCGAGAATGATTGGCATCGGAGACTCTACAGGATCCAATATTAAGCAAGATTGGTGAAAGAATAAGAAGAAACAAGGGGTGGGGGGAAGTAATTGTTATAAAGCTAAAAGACCTTATACAGGCATAAATTAACGATGGAAAAACGGTGTTATATGCAATGGAAATGTGATAGTACCACCAGAAACAGTAAGAAGATATTTTTAAAAGTGTACATGACGATATGCATTGTGGGATAATGGTTACGCAAAGGAGATTAAAACTGGAGGCATGGTGGCCAGGGTATTGTCGTAAAATAGAAATATATGTACACAAATACCCCAAATGTGCAGAAATAAAGACACAGACAAAAAATGAATATTTTTAAGAAATTGAATTTTCAACATTTTATTGAACTGGTATATTAACAAATAACAATCTTCAATATGATTTCCATCATTTGTGATGCAATGGTTGATGAACTTTGCAAGATTCACGTGAACTCGATGTAATAACTCCAGATTGCGTCCAGTTTTAGAACATTCACTTTTTCTGCGTTCAATCAAGTGTGTTGCATCTGTGATTTTCATTGAGTTCACCTTCTCCTTTGGCATGCCGCTGAAAAAGATTTCCTAGGTATCCAGTCTCTAGGCTCACCTGTACTAGATGTGTTATATCCAAATATATTGTCCAAATATTAAGTCAGAATAAAAGTTTATAGCATTTTTATAGTGAATTTCAAAGACAATATTTAGATATTTGTACACAGATTTATTCAACAACAAAAGTGGCATTTTCTTTCACTAAGCCACCTCGTCTTTGAGGCAGATTCATCATTCTATCCTCCCTGAATGTTGCAAGGTTGTGCGAATACGACACGCATAATAGGAGATCCCAGTCAGGTTGTAACAATTTCTTCCGGGTTTACAAAGTGGCTTGTGTTTTTTTTTTCTTTTCTTTTTTTTTCTTTTTTTTTAATGGAAGACGATATTCTTCTGATTGATCAGTTCCAGGCGCTTTTCATCGAATTGCCGCCTTTAGTCGGTCGAAATGAAAACAGTACTTGTCTTGGTACAATGTCTGATTTGGTGGAAAGAACTCGTAATACACAATCCATTTCCGCAGGATCATCTTCGGTTTTTACACTGACTGTTAGTGTTCACCGTCATTGCGATTTGCATCTGGCCATTTTCGTTCCACATTCTTGTAAACGTTATATTTCATCGGCCATTCTTCAAAAATGGGTTGATTTGTTTTGTTTAAGCACATAATCACAAATGAAAATATGATCCAATCATTTTTCGCTTAAACCCTGAGACACCCAAACATAGCGTTTATTTTACGTATTCAAGCGTTTTCAAATGCAAACAAACACTCATATGGGTCATGTGGAGCTTGATGTTTCGTGTCCGGGATCATTTTTTAATCAGTATTTCGATTTGCTATTCAGAAATGTCTGCCAAAATAGACACGGTGTTCCATTTCAATTTATGAACATTACACTTACCTATGGCAACATTTCCATGAACAACAGAGATATCTTTTTTTATGTTGGTGCTGCATGTTCTTCCTTTCCGGATTAAAAGTACAGTAAAAGTCAACAATATGGATCTTATTTTCCGACATTTTCAATTTCAATGAAAAAACATTTAAAATTCACAATCCACCTAAGAATTATATAAAATTAGGCATTGAAAAGTCACCTTTCATAATATATATATATATATATATATATATATATATATATATATATATATATATATATATATATATATATAGTGGGATGTTCTTAAGTGATAATCCGAAATTGATTCTATCTATATTATAAGTCGAGCACTGTCTATTCTATTCTTATAATATGGACAGGATCAATGTCGGATTATCACTTAAGAACATTCCCACCACGAACAATTGATAAGACAACGGAGGTGTTGAAACAAAATGGCTATTTTTGTAGTGATTTTATAACATATTTATGTTATAATTTTTAAATAAACAATATATATATATTGCCTACAGCTGTGTGTGTAGTGTTGTCAGTTCATAGATCTTGTCACGCAAAAACTGACTTCACAAGGAAAGCAAAAAATTATCTTCATTTTTATACATTTTTGTTCCAACGAAATTCGATCTGTCTGTTCATCAATCATTTCCGACATGTTTTTTTTGTTTTATTTCGGATCGTTTCCAAACGTGTACTTTGTGCTTTCTAGAATTTAATTATTTTGACTTTTTTTTCTCAGTTTTTATAAATTTTTTCTTTATTTTGAAATATCAGTTTCTTAGTGCTTAATAAAAACGTTGTATTTGTCGCTAGAAGCAGAAATGTATGAGAATACCATTCCAGTTGATTCAACTGCAAGGAAGAATTTTTGGCCTGAAGCATTTCGACACGAATTCATGATTCTACTACAGAGGTGATAGCTTTCCTAAATTAGAAAGAAATAAACACGCCTTTTCGACTGCGTAAAGTTAATTTTGAAAAGATGGAAATTCTGTCAGAGTGAAAAAAATCCTATAATTATTTGATTATTTCCCTAAACTCCCAGAGATGATAATGCGTTTGATATTTCAACTCCGCATCTACACACTAGTAAATATAACAGATTTTTAAACATAACTGACAATATCATGTTAAACGATCTCATTAATATAGACCCAAATACGTGTAATATATTTTATTATCCAAGTCAAATGGATTTCTTTGATGAAGTTCTTTCTTACTAATCTTTCTGAAATAATTTCAAATGATTTTAATTAATACATTGGAATTGGCTGCGAACTATTCACCTGATCAACAGTCTTCAGCTGTGCATTGTCATTTGAAGAGTTCCTTAATTGAACTCCCATGATGCAACAGTTACTTTTCGTTCACAAACAGCATTTTGGCTTCAAACGATCAATATATTCGTCGCACTTTTAGCCGCCATTCGTTTCCAACTTGTACTCATTCAAATACAAAACACGAATATCTGGATAATTAGTTACTTATTTTTAAAAAGTGTTAAACCAACTTGCAGATCCTTCAAAAATTAGGGATTAATTCTTTGAGTGTTTCGGATGAATATTATTATTATCTTTTCTGTTTTTATTTTTCGGCCAATCATTTCTTCGGCCAATCATTTCTTCGGCCTTCTTCGGCTAAATTATTCTCCTGTTTCCCGTTGTTGTTATTGTTAATGCCGTTTATATTTTTATAGATAATTTCAGATTTCATTTTGAGATCCTGAAAACAGAGATAATCCGTTGTGAGTCCAAAACATATCCGGCTATCTGTACCAAATGGATAATTGTTATCTGGAGGAAATATATCTCATAATGATGATTTTCAATGTCGGCAGGTCTATGAAAGTTATGCAATCGTCCAATCTGATTTAGCCCATTGCCGAAATAAGATTAATATGATACTGGGAAACTGAACACAAAAATATCTGTTTTTAATATAGATGAGTCGATATTTCAAAATGCAAATTATAATTTGATAAATAGATTTTAAAGTTTTTTACACTGCTATCTTTTCTTTTGAGATATTACTTCATCATTTTATATATATATATATATATATATATATATATATATATATATATATATATATATATATATATATATATATTGCTATAATATTTATCATATCATGTGCAATGATTCGTTGTCGTCTCTTGTGAGATGGTGGTGCACTGTCGTTTCTCTTCTAGAAAAATGCAATGTTATTTCCCTTGTGAGATAAGGCGATATCATTTCACTTATCGGATAAGGCGATGCCATTTCCATTGTGGGATGACGCTCTATCCTATATCTAAAATAGTTCAGACATATTGAATAGGATTTCTGTCTGGAGAATTTCTTGACGAAACGCCCTAATTGTTTTTTTTAGATTTGTCAATTCACACGTCTTTTTTTTTCGCAGTATGTCACAGACTTCAGAATTCGCTCCAAATTCCCGTCAATGAAAACTGATAAATCTTTCTGCAAAATATGGATTCTTTTGACTTGATATCCGATGAATCATTCAAGAACTACATGTCCAGGTTTCCAGGAATTGAATAACGACACATCTGAAAAGATTTCTAAATTTCTAAAATGTCTCTCCACTCAATCAATTACTCACTATTTTCTCTGCTGAATATTGACGAATTTAAGGAATTATTTTATTTTTGTTGCTTTCCCATTATCTCTACACACTTACTTCCGGATATAGAAACAATATGTCCGTCTAATCACAGGAAAAAAACATTTCTGACTGGCGCATTTAATCAGAATTATTCATATATTTCCCTTCATTGATGAAGGCTTCTATGATCACAAATTAACAGTCGATTTTATGCTAACCGTTTCCATCTTTAAAGTGATCCAAATTTCACTTCCTTTCAAAGTCTACACAAATCCTATACAATCGAAATACGAGTTGGTGAGAAGTTAATGGACGATTATTTACTTGGGGATTTGGGGCTTGACTCGACTTGGTGGCTTTGGTGACACTGGTGGATTATTAAATATGAAAATATGGATTTTATAATTGAAATCATATACTGAAAATTGAGTTCAAACAAAAAACAGACTGTCGCCGTTAGATGTTGAGCTCACTGTCCACTTTTATATTTTATGTTGAGCTCACTGCCCACTTTTATATTTTATATTGAGCTCACTGTCCACTTTTATATTTTATGTTGAGCTCACTGTCCACTTTTATATTTTATATTGAGCTCACTGTCCACTTTTATATTTTATGTTGAGCTCACTGTCCACTTTTATATTTTATATTGAGCTCACTGTCCACTTTTATATTTTATGTTGAGCTCACTGTCCACTTTTATATTTTATATTGAGCTCACTGTCCACTTTTATATTTTATGTTGAGCTCACTGTCCACTTTTATATTTTATATTGAGCTCACTGTCCACTTTTATATTTTATGTTGAGCTCACTGTCCACTTTTATATTTTATATTGAGCTCACTGTCCACTTTTATATTTTATGTTGAGCTCACTGTCCACTTTTATATTTTATATTGAGCTCACTGTCCACTTTTATATTTTATGTTGAGCTCACTGTCCACTTTTATATTTTATATTGAGCTCACTGTCCACTTTTATATTTTATGTTGAGCTCACTGTCCACTTTTATATTTTATATTGAGCTCACTGTCCACTTTTATATTTTATGTTGAGCTCACTGTCCACTTTTATATTTTATATTGAGCTCATTGTCAACTTTTATATTTACATACACTCTATCCCTGATATTGAGCCTTTTAGGCAATAAATATAGCATACTATAAAGCTATATTTTATCATATATATATATATATAGCTTTATATAAATTTTACTTTTTCATTTTCTAAATCCTGGTTGGTTGCCGAAAGACAGCGTGTTTCTTCGCCGCTAATTTCTCGAATAAATTCTTTCCAACTGAATGCGCAATTCTACAATTATTGGCTCAGTTTTCCTGCTTTTTTAAACGCTCGGAAGGTTAAACGCGCTGCAGAGATTTCTTTTCTTCTCAGGCCGAGTTTTCATCTTTCTTCTTCCTATTAATATCACGCGACAGCACGTTTCCGTCATATCTGAGAATTCACGTTATTATAAGTTATTATTTTCAATCATTGAACTTTCCCGCCAATATTAATTGGTAGCTTTCAATTCAGGTTAAAAATATGTCTTATTTCATTAATACACAAATTAAAAAATTATTAATTGTACTTAAACCAGCTGTTTCTGGTGGATGGTGATCGGCAGCCCAAGGAAGGAAATGTCTGATTTAAACTTCGCCGCCTTGCGATCCAAACACGGAAAAGGCTATGGAAGTAAAATCCATACAGAAAACTCGGACTGGAGCCTCGAAGTCTGTTGACGGTCAACATTGAAACTTTCCGGCAACTCCTGCAGCCATGCCGGTTCCAAATGCAATGGTCTGTATTCCTTTGGATCCTGTGGTTACGGCCGAGAGTGGGCCATGTAGTTTGAGCAGTGCACGGCCTTCGTATACCATCGCCCAGGACTACACTCTGAAGAGGTCACACCAGTTTCACTACCAAGGGATTGAATTTTGACCAAACAGTCCGCTATCTTTTATCTCGCAAGATAAACAGATGCCTCCTCCTGTATTTCATAACGCAGTCTACCTAATATTTTTCATGTTCTTTTTTTAATAATTAAACAAATTATTAAAATAAAATTAATATTTTAAGAGTTTTGTACGTTTTTATGCATGCGTTGCATTGTTGTGAAGAAGACACTAAGACTGTTGATGAAATAAACATAAATTTACCACCAATGGAGAAAATGTATCAGATCTAAAATGGAAATCACTTGTGCAGAAGATTATCGACTGAAAAGCAAGAAATTATCAAATCTGGCCGATCTACTTTTGTAGTGAAAACTAAAGTCGACACGTATTCGTGTTTCAAATTATCTGAACAAATTGATTGTTTATGTGCACCAGAAGAAAAACTCTGTCGTTTGGGGGCCATGCTTATTTTTTCAGCCAGCATCAGATAAAACGTAAACTGATGGCGCTTCGTCTAACTGGAAAGACATTCTAAGTGACTGCAAACCTCGTTCTAAATCTATGTGTCATTTAATTACAAATGTCTAAAGCCAATTGGTGTTTTTGTGTGTAATTGCTATTAGTAAGTCTCCTAGAGGCTTGACAAATTAGTTGATAGAAATAGACAAGATTTAAAACAATTAGTAAACGGTGTTTCATATCATTACAAACAAGAAATGCCGTTACGTGGACACGATAAAAGAAAAGATAGACTTAACAAAGATAATTACCCCGAGTTATTGGATTGTTTTTCTATCAGACGAAAAAAGAATCTCAGCTTTTTGTCAAGAGTTTCAATTATAAGAAAAAATTACATTCTATCTGCACTTAATAATCTAATGGCCGATGTAATTGGAACTTAAAAGTTTATTTCAGTGTTAAGCAGATGGAACAGCAGACTGCGAAATACAATGTGCAATTCTATTATTGTCAAGTATGTAACAGGAGGCAAGATAAAGCAATCATTTTGGGATTTTATAGTGGAATAACAATAAAAATGCACCGAGGTTAGTTGACATGATAGAAAATGTCTTAAATGTTTCAAGAAAGAATGTATTTGCTTTTGATATTTGAATAAATGGATCCCTGTTAAATTTAAACAAAAAAAAGATAGAAAATAACCCAGAAAATATGTTATTTCATCTCTCTCTCTCTCTTTCTCTGTGTGTGTGTGTGTATATATATATATATATATATATATATATATATATATATATATATATATATATATAAAAGTCAACATAGAAGTCAACACTTAGAGGCGACAGTCTGTTTCATGCTAGATGCAATCGTCAGGCAACTGACGATTGCATCTAGCATGAAACAGACTGTTGCCTCAAAGTGTTAACTTCTATGTTCACTTTTATATTTACACAGGCTCTATCTCTGATATTGAGCACTTTATCCTATAAATATAGCACACTTTAAGACTATATTTCTTCATATATATATATATATATATATATATATATATATATATTGAATTACAGATAGATGCAAATCACTCTCCACAAGAATGGCCATTTCGCCCCTCTGATGGGATTATCAACCTGTGAATCTGTTTTAATATTTGATATTACTAGGATTCAGTTGAATTACTTACCTGTATATATATATATATATATATATATATATATATATATATATATATAGATCATTCTATTCATTTTATCTATATCAGTCCAATCCTTACCTATCTATATTTATTTGTATCTAATTTTATTCATATCTAGCGTTATATATATATATATATATACGAACATACACACACACACACATATATATATATATATATATATATATATATATATATATATATATATATATATATATATATGACCTAATTATAACACAGGCTGACACATAGAGATGACCTAATCATAACACAGGCTGACAAAGAGGGTGCCATAGTGATCTGGGGAATCAAAGAATACATTAAAGAGGCAAACAAGCAGCTAGCCGACAAAGAAACCTATAAAAGATTACCTACAGATCCCCTTCCCGAATACCAAAAAGAATTAAATAGCTCACTAAACATAATGCTTCGCAACAATCTAATCGACAAAAAAACATGCCCAACACTTACACCCACAAACATCACGCCTGCTCGTTTCTATCTCCTTCCTAAAATACACAAAAGCAACAACCCAGGAAGGCCCGTCATTTCATCATTCAACTGCCACACGACCAAAATTTCAAAATACGTAGACCATTACATACAAACCCTAGCTAAGGATGTAAAATCCTACATCAGAGACACAATAGATCTACTAAACAAAATTAACCGCATACAAACAGTTCCAGAGAATGCTATTCTAGTGACTATGGACGTAAGGTCACTCTATTCAAACATTAAACACATCGAATTGCTAACCGCCCTTCAGGAAGCACTTACTAAAAGAAGAAAACAAGACCCCCTCCACACACAGAAGTTATCATAAAACTCATGGAGCATATTCTTACATTGAATTCTTTCAACTTCAATGGAGCACACTACCTGCAAGTAAGAGGCTGTGCCATGGGCACCATTGCAGCTCCATCATATGCTACAATATTCATGGGAAAATTTGAGGAGACCCATATCTATACCCTCATTGGTAGCGACCGCATATTCTATGCAAGACATATCGATGATATATTCTTTGTATACACGGGCAGTGACGACAAACTCATCCAATTCCTCATTGCCCTTAACACAGTGAACGACTCAATTAAGTTTGACTAGGAAAAATCCACAACATCGGTAACATTTTTAGACACCCGCATTTACATAGATGAAAACAGGAAACTACAAAAGACACTACACACTAAAATCACCGACACCCACAACTATCTACACTTTAAGTCCTCCCACCCAAAACACCTCAAAGAGAACCTTCCCTATTCACAAGCACTTACACTGAGAAGGATATGTTCCAACAATGAAGAATTAAACAAACACATTGAAAATCTGGAGCATCAATTCACAACACGTGGCTATAAACAACACCTAATCAGGGAACAAATAAATAAAGCAATTTACACGCCTAGAGAAGACACAGTAATGTATATAATTAAAAATAAATCCAGATACATCCCTCTAGTAACCACTTTCAACACCACTCTTTCTCCACTATCTCAGATAATCAAAAGTCGCTTGGAAATACTACATCTCAAACCAGACCTTAAAAAATTGTTTATGGAACCCGGCCTTCTAGCATATCGTAAACCTAAGAACCTAAAAGAAATCATAGGTAGTAACCACATTTCAGGGGACAAAGTAATCTGTAATAAACTAACAACAAAAACAACAGAAATTTCCCAACCATGTAACAACAAAAGAAGTTTATGCTGCAACCACATTAGACACACGAATTCATTCACGAGCTCAGTCACTAAATCTACTTTCAAAATCTACCACGACTCTAACTGTAGAAGTCATAACATAATTTACCTCCTAGAATGCACACTATGCCAGAAACAATATGTAGGAATATCTGAATGGCCCTTTCACTACAGAATTAATAATTATCGCAATCGACTTAAGTCGACTCCCTATGAAAAATTATTACCTGTAGAACATTTCCGCCTAGAAAAACACGATTTTAAAACCCATGCCAAATTCACTATAATTGAGAGAATAGAAAAGTTCAGAGCAGATAACATTAGAAAGATTTTAGAGTTCCATGAAAATAAGTGGATACAACGTTTAAAAACACACTATCCAGCCGGGCTAAACCATAAATTTAACAATATAGATAGTATTAATACATAACCCTACAAATCAAAACCTTCCCACATTTATCACCCACACAAAACAGACATGCTTACGGAGGTGTTGAGGCCTCACACTTATACACACACCCACACGAAGAGACACGCTTACACACATCATACTCACTCACTCCCTAAGAACCAAATAAAACACACACACTTAACAGAGACACATCCCCTCTCCAGGAGCCAATAAATCTGCCAAACTGACCAAGGGAATTCAGAGCAGCATGGATCCATCCAGCTCTTATCTCAAATAACAACTTAAAAGAGACTGTTTGACCAACACAAGGAATGTTAAAAAATTCATGTTAAAAAGATAAAAAAATAAAAAAACAAATGAAAACTACAAACAAAAGTTCATTTTCCCCATCAAGACATTCATTTCTGTAGTTCACTGCTACCATCAAGCAGAAATATTTTTTCTCCTGATGATGGCCATGTTGGCCGAAACTAGTCGAGGAATCTAAATGAAATAATAATAATAACAACGTAAGAATATTAATCTACAACCTAGTGTGTCTGAAGATTTTAATTTTTTGTATTGTTCAAAATATATATATATATATATATATATATATATATATATATATATTAATAGATTTAAAATATGGTTTTACCGCTACACAGTGATAACCATGTTTCAGAAATGGAAGCTAAAGCCCCTGAATTTAATTTTGTTATTAAACCAAAGACATTAGTTCCATTTCCTCATCAAAATTCGCTTGATGAGGAAATGGAACTAATGTCTTTGGTTTAATAACAAAATTAAATTCAAGGGCTTTAGCTTCCATTTCGGAAACATGGTTATCACTGTGTAGCGGTAAAACCATATTTTAAATCTATTAATTTATAATATTAATGCTCTGTAAATTTAAATTTACATTGAGCACTATTGTGTAAAAATAAAAATATCTATAAGAACACCGGATTTTATATCTTACTGTTCTTTCCTTTTTATTTATATATACATATATATATATATATATATATATATATATATATATATATATATATATATATATATATATATAGGGTGACCCAAAAAAACGGGCACTTTTTAACAATCCAATAAAACTAAGACTGATGGAAGAAAAAAAATTAATTCATAGTAATTGAAACCTTAAAACATGCCATTTAAGAAACAATGATGGAATTTTCATTTTTTTAAAATTACGCCCTGTAGATGGCGTCCTCCTGTACGAATGCATTCTTGAAATCTGCTGTTGAGATTCCTCATTGACTGCTGCAACATCTCAGCTGGGATACTGTGAATTTAATTCTCGTTACTAAAATGGCGAAATGTTTACTTGCTCAAGGTCACTGTCTCGCAGTGTTGCCACTTGCTCATGTCTGGCAATACGCACTTCAAAACTTCCCGTTTTGTGGGGTCAACCTATATATATATATATATATATCAGTTTATTCATTATCAACGTTTTTTCACTATCTATACATGTATATTTTCATGTATTCATTATCTATCTATATTTATTCGTATATATATATATATATATATATATATATATATATATATATATATATATATATATATATATATATATATATGCATCTATGTATGTATGTATATATACAAGTATAGGATTGGTGTATACGGAATAAATTCCAATAACCAACAAATACTATTCTTAAAAGAGTGCTCAATACAGAGTAGAGTAAATATAATTATTTATTCGAAAATTATAATATAAATATGTTATAAAATCACTACAGAAATAGCCATTTTCTTTCAACACTTCTGGTGTCTTATCGAGTGATGATATTCTACATTCAACACCTCAGTTGATAAGACACCAGAAGTGTTGAAACAATATGGCTATTTTTGTAGTGATTTTATATCATATTTATATTATAATTTTCGAATAAATTATCTATCTATCGATCTCTCTCTCTCTCTCTCTCTCTCTCTATATATATATATATATATATATATATATATATATATATATATATATATAAAACAAAAATTACCTCAACATAGAGATAGTCTATTTCAAGCCGTTCTGCGCGTGGCTATCGTCAGCCCCAAAGTGTCTGTCTCGGAGCATTTTTTAAAATTTTTTTTCAATGTCAGTCCTCCTCTGGTAGACGCCTTGTTAATGAGAAATGGGTTTGTGTTAGCGATTGGTGGGGGCGTAAGATACCTTATCCGTGGGGAAGCGGTCTGGGGTTGAAGTTTATTTATGGACAGAACCCTTGTTGTTTGTAGTTTAATATCAGTTCCTACTTTATGGTCTTTCTTATAAAGGCCCCGAGTGTGTTTTTCTGAGATTCACAGTAAATAGTTTTTGTACTACAGGTGTCCAATATTATTAATAAGCGATGGGGGATTTAAACTTAAACCCGTTAAGATTTATGTAAATTAATTGAGTTATAGATTTAGAGATTGTGGGTAATACCAGAGCACTCAATGGAATAAACCATGCTGTCCAACACACTTATATGCGTACATATCTTCATACATACATATATGTACATTTACATGTTCATACATATATGCCACTATACGTACACATACACCCCCATATATATGCATATGTATTCTTAAGTAATTTGGAATTTTCTGATTAGTTCTTTTCATTGATTTAATAGTTTGCATTGATCTTTATATTTTATTATCCTGATTTTTTTCTTTTAAACATAGCTTGCACCTATTCCGAAAACTATTGGGGGTGTTCGCGAAACCTAAAATTTTGCAAATTATTTGAGGATTTAGACCCTTTTACTTCAATTCCCAAAATTTTTTGAAAGGACTGTTTGGTGTTTTAATTTTGGATTGGTAAATGAGTATCTCCTGCAGAAATGTCAATGTAAATAATATAATTTGTCATATTTTCTTTAGGGGTAATGGTTACCTGGAATACTACCCTAATGGATTTGCCTTTGCCCTCAAGTGGCAGTTTTTCTTAATTCTACAACTACAAGGGGTTATTATCCATCCAGATAATATTACTAGGATCCACCCAAATTATATACCAATGGATCCATTACATGTACTATATATATATATATATATATATATATATATATATATCTGTCAGTTCATTATCTAATTTTTTTCACTATTTATCATTAGTCTATCTAGGTATATTTATTCGTATCTAATTATTTACATTATTACATATTTATTACAACGTTTCAGCCGTTGTACGCTCTGGCCTTCTTCAGGTGGTTGGAATGTCGAACTGAAGCCTTTATTTCGCTCACTGGTGTAGACTGTTCTAGTTCCACGTTCCATGTTCAATGGATCTCAGTTATCAGTTATCTCCTGTTAATTCCCCTCTCCAAGTTTGCCACTGCCTTAACCGGGTATTGAACTCACACTCTTTGGTTCCTGTCACTGGATCTAACGAACGCATTTATCCACTGTGCCATTTGTCCTTGTGGAGAAATTGGAGAGGGGAATTAAAGGGTGAAATATATCAGCCAACTAGTATATATTTACTTTTACCTGATTGCAATTCTCGCCAGTGTAGTCGTGTGACGAAGGCGAAGAGAAAACTCTTAAACCCTTCGCCTCTGAACAGAATCGGTGGCAAAAAAATACGGTCGAAAAACACTGACTTTAGATAAAGCCTCTCCTCTGATTTTGAAGGAGAAGCTCGGCCAGAAAAACAAATGAAACATCGATTCATCATTTTCGCCATAATTTTCACACACTATGATTTGCTTCAATTAGATTTTCTCATTGTCTCTGACATTCGTTGAACGTTGCTAGGATATTATCGTAGCTTCCAAAAACGTGACTTGCCGACTGACGAAGACATGATTCACTCATTTATATGCCATCGCTTAGGCGATCATGTATCTTTCGATACATGACTGACAAGGCAGATTTTTTCCGCAGTAGGTTGCCATTTCTTTCTGCGGTAGACCAGTTGCCATCCAAGGCTATAGAACTCGGTCTGTCCTGCTGTTTACCAATAGCTGGTTGGTGGGAGAAGAAGAGAATTCATACCTTAACCCAAGAGTATTAGCACGTAAGTGAATGTAATGGATTTGACTGGAATTCGAATCTCCGATTCCTCAATCCAAGCCGCTATCCATTACCCCACCGTACATAATGATTACTGCTTTGAACAAAACTTTTTTCCCTCTCCTTCAGGATCCTTCAATTTCTCTTTCTTCCTTTTCTTCTTTCTTTACCTTTTTGCTTTTTTTTTATTTCTACATGTTGTTCACGGTTTCTTATTTTCAAGACTTTTCCTTACTTCCTCTTCCCGCATCTCTTTTGCGTGCACCCTCAACCCTCCTCCACTGCATCTCCCTTTTCACACTTCTTCTGTTTTACTCAACATTTGCATCTTTCTCTATTCTACTTTCTCCCACTTCTTCCCGCATCACCCCCCACTCTATGTCTTTTTCCTACGTCTTACTCTTCTTCTTTCCATTTTCCTTCTAATCTTCTTTCTCTTCCTTCTTCCATGCCTCATGTCTTCCTCCTCCTCTGCTTCTTCCTTTTTCCTTCTATTATTCTTCCTCTTCGCGCGTCTCCTCCTATTTCTACTCCTTTTTCCTCTCCTACTCTGCCTCTTCCCTTCTTCCATCTACTCTTTTCACTCTCCCGCATCTCCTCCTCTTTTGATGTCTCTTGCCTCCTACTCTGCCTCTTCCCTTCTCGTAATCTTCTTCCTCTTCCCGCATCTCTTCCTCCTGATTTGTCTCTTCCCTTCCACTCCTTTCCCTCTCCCTCATTCCATGCCACTTGCCTCCCTCCTGCTCTCTTTCTTCCTTCCACTCCTTCCCCTCTTCCCGCATCTCTCCCTCATTCCATGCCTCTTGCCTCCGTCATACTCTGCTTTTTCCCTTCTTCCTCCTAATCTTCTTCCCACATCTCTTCCTCTTTTTATGTCTCTTGCCTCATTCTTACTCTACCTCCTCCCTCCTTCCTCCTACCCTTCTTCCTCTTCCCGCATCTCTTCCTCGTTCTATGCCTCTTTCCCCCCACGTGCTTATCTCTCTTCCCTCCTACCCTTCTTTCTCTTCCTGCATCTCTTATTTCCATGCTTCTGGCTTCTCTCCTACTCAGCCTCTTCCCTCCTTCCTCTTCCTGCATGTCTTCCACTTCTCATACCCCTTGCGTCCCTCCCACTCTGAAATATAGAAAAGTGTTACATGTCTTCTCTCCGACTCTAAAAAGCAAAGCTAGTGAATATTACAAAAGTCTCACCTTCAAAAATCAAGCATTTCATATTGTAAAGTGGTTATGTTTTTTTTATTCGTGCCCCGGAAGTATTTTCTCAGGACGGTGTCAACCTCAAAACTGTCTAGTGTCCAGATTGTTTTTTACTTACTAACTGTTAAGGGTCACATGATTTCTTCTACTTAAGGAAGAGCAAGAAATTTAACCTAGCAACAGCATTTGGAATGCTTTGTGTTCGCTAACTGCATTCAAAAACATCGCCTTTCGTTATGAAATGTCTTACCAGTGTATTTTTAAATGAACCAATATTGGCAAATTGTTTCTATTGATTATTGAAGATGGAAGAAAATAAGCGAAAGTTTTGTTATATTATACTTTATAAAGTGTAAAATGTTACTCAAATGCAAATAAAATACATTAAAGATTTGTACACTTTATTGTTATGTCAGGTCCGTCTTCGAGTTTTACTGATACCATGGATCCTAGTACTAACTGTCACGTGGTCTTGTTATTGACGACTATTCCGGGATCTTGCTGGTGAGGAGTATGTCTAAACACCCAGCTAATTAAAAACTAGACCTTTAAACAGGGTGACTATAAATCTTCTTCTAGGGTCAAAGGCAATCAATCACAATGTGGGAGACGGGGTTCCTTAGCTATGGATGCAACCAGTGCGGTGATGATACATTAATACCGATGCCAACGCAACTGACGGTTGCGGGGTCTGGGGGTTATTTGGGGGCCTGATCCAGGTGCATGCGTTCGTGTTCCCCACATATCACTGACCTTGTGTCACATCCTGCCAGCGTTTGGCGGCAAGTAAATATAAAGTGTAGTATCTGTTTAATTGAGAATGCCCTTAGAAAATTAAAAACAAAATATACTCTCAAAAAAACATTTATTAGTCAAATACATAGTCTCCATTGTTTTAAAAACTGAGCTTTTCGTAGAAACTTTGTGTTTTTTATTGGAAGGAGGGTGTGGGGTAGTTTTCAACTGACTGTACAGAGTTAAATCTTTTGTCATTTAAATTGTTCTGTAGAAACGGGAACAAATGAAACTTCGAGGGAGCCGAGTCAGGATGATACAGTGGGTGCTGGAGTCTGGGGTCCCATTTTAACCCCTTAAGTTTCTGAAAAGTCTGTTCTGCAAAAAGCGGTGTTGTCGTAATGGAAAATGACAACTTTTCGATTTGCCAAAATCGGCCTTTTTTTAATAGCCACGTTCAGACTGGTGAGTTGCTCGCAGAACTTCTTTGCAATTATTGTTTCACCGGCTGGACGAAAGCTCAAAGTTAATTGTCCTCTGCAACCCCACCAAATGCACAGCAACACGTTCAATCGATGTAAACCAACTTTAGCCACATGTTCTGCACATTCACAAGTTTCTTTGCGTCATACGTTGTTAGAAACGATCCATTTTCATCACCTGTGACAGTTCTGTCCTTTTCGGAATGTAACAGCAAATAAATCGCTTTTACACGATCGAGTTTTTATCTGTTGCGTCAGAGAATGTAACACCAACGTGTCAAAAGAAACACAAGTCTCTTCAAATACAAAACCCAGTTGAAACATCGATTTTCAGACTCTTAGCGATGTCTTTCGTCGAAATCTTCCGTTCATTCTCTACGATGGCAAGCAGAGCGTCTTTATCTATGTCAGAAGGCCGTCCGGATCGCGGCTGATCGTTTAGGTTAATATCACCCTGACGAAACCTGCCGCAGAGCTGGAGTCTGATTCAAATAAATCTTCTTAATGTTTTGGTTGCAGTTCCAACGTCGAGCCCGTTTCGAAATTCACAGAACATAATATGGCACAAGAGCAACTTTTCCTTCTACATCTTTAAGGCATTCGCTTATGGACAAAAGTTTGATTCACAACTCAACGATCCAAGTTTTCAATCTTGAACACACCAGAAATCAGCACCAAACCAAACATCAGTGACAAGCTGAGGTTATTTTATATTAACAATGAAAATCGGGTAAGAACTTTTGGAATAATCTGATAATAGTAATAATTAACCGTTTCCTTATAAGGAAATATCCGGTATTCATTGACCCGTGTGATTTTCGGCTGAAATTCTAAAATATTCTTTTTAGGAAGATAGGTTTCTCAGGTCCACTATTATTGCTCTTTCCAGTAGTAATGGAGGATTCTTTGTTAAACTTTTGTTTAAAATAGTTTAGAACGTCAATATCTTAATTCTGTTTTCATCGAGTTACAAGTGCAATCCGTTTTAGTTGTTTCGGCTGTTGAAAGTCTTTATGTGATGTTGTTTCTGTTAATAGTTTCTACAGTTCTTTGTTTGTGATTCTATAGCACCAGAAGCAAAGTTTGAAAAAACTGTGACAGGTGTAAAAAGTCGATACTTTTTAACATTTTAGAACACAAGAGAATTCGGCTCATGAGAAAGACATCTGCAGTAATAATATGTATATGATAACGATATGCATATTAAAAGCAAGTCTTCAACCGCAGAAGATATCGCTGAATATATGGTGAAATAGCAAGCGATTTCTCTACTGCAAGCTATTTTTCCAGCGAACTAAAAGATTGATTCGAACAAGTACTGCTCACAGAGCAGGTTAGAGCAACAATCAGTGAAATTCAAATGTTATGAATTTGTTAATAGAAAGAGTCGAATAATTATGTCAGGATAACAAGAGAGAGAGAGGATTCTTGTTTAGTGAACAAATCCAAATTAGTACAGCTGAATGGAAAGTTTCAATTTCTGTATTCATCAGGCATTGGATTTTTCGGATGATCGTTCTTTTGAAAGAAACTTGGTGTCAAAATGGATATTGAACAATTACCACAAAGGATGAGCTGGGAAGTAGCCGATATTGTTGAACGCGATGAAATATCAGGAAGCTGTGGAGAGCGATGATATCCTGATCAGATAGCAAAGGGGAAAAGATAGAATAAACCGAACTAACTTTTCAGATAACGCAATACTTGAAATATTAATCGAATTTGGATCGTTATAATTTTAAAAAATATCAGAAATCAATCAATAACGACGAGAGAAGGAATCGATGCAATCGAAACAGTAGCAGCAGCAGTAATAGTAATCGTATTAGCAGTAGTAGTAGTTTGACCCCGAGGTTAGAAATACTGACACAATCATTGTCGACAAAGATTATGTTAAACATGTGTGTGTGCGCGTTTGAACGTGTGTATAGATGTGTGTACGTATGTGTTTGTATGTGTTGGTGGAAAATTGTGTGTCTGTGTGCACAAATGTATGCATCTATCGCTGTATTTGTGTGTTTGTCTGTCTTTGTGTATGTGTTCGTGTGTGCGCGCACGCACGTGCCTATGTCCGTGTATGTGAGCCAAGGTTTGTGTCGTTTTTCTAGCAAGCTCCAGTTCATTATTCAAGGAAAGCTGATTTTCAAGGCGAGCACATTCTGGCCAGGTGGGAAATGGAGCAAAACAATCTTTCAAACTGTTCTCTCCTCATTTCGATGGAGGCCCGGGGGGTGAGGCCCGGGGGTTGGACGGAGAAACGAAGGGTTTTCTACATTTCGACGAGTGTTAACATCGAAGACTTTCCCAGAAAAAAAGTGTGTATGTGAACTTGTGTGTGTGTGTGTGTGTGTGTGCGTGTGTGCGTGAGAGAGGGGGAGAGAAGACAAGTATCGCTATTAAAGGGAGATAGCAAGCGAGAGAGAGAGAGGGGGGCGTATGTGCTTGTTTGACAGAAAAAAACGAGTCTGTGTATATATTGATTGCTTGATTGATCGATTCGTTTTTTACGGCTTATCAACCCTTTGCAGCTTATTTAAAGCCAGAGAACAGTTTTATATGGTAAGAAATTTATTTTCGAGATTATAATGATTTAATCATACAAGTCTTACTAATTAATCCTTAGTTGGAGGGGGAGAAGAGGTCGATCCATACATTTCCCAAGTGTATTTGCTTCTAAGTCAATATAACGAACCCAACTGGAATTGGAACTTTGTCCTCTGATCAACAATTCTGAGCCATTATCTATTATACCACCCGCACATCCAAACTACAGCACCTGATATGCCCAACGAATCACCCGTCTATCTACTAACTAAACTCGACATTGCTTAACTTCAGTCATCGTACGGGAACCGTTGTTCCAACATGAAACGGCCGTACGCCTTTGTATATGTGAGAGAGAGATAGAGAGAGAGAGATAAAGAGGGTAAGTGGATGTGTATGTGTGAGAGATAGAGTGTGGGGGTCGTGTGTGCATGCGTAATGTTTGTGTCAGTGAGAGAGTGAGAAAGAAAGGAGAGTGTATGCGCATGTGTACATGTAAAATGGAGAAAGAGAGAATGTGTATGTACGTGATAGATAGAAAGTATGTATGTGGATGCATGATAGAGAGAGAGAAAGTGTATTTGAATGAAATAGAAAAATAGAGAGTGTGTGAGTATGTGTGTAAGAGAGAGAGAGAGAGAGAGAAATGTGAGAGTCTGTTTAACTCTTCTTGTTCTCCCTCGGCTTCTCTACACAACCTGCAAATATTTATTTTAATAATAACTTGATTTATCTTCTGCCTCGTCAGTCATGACTCGAGAGAGACATGATCACCCAAATGTGTATTACGTATGGCATTTGAAAGAGTCAACAGTTATTTAGGCGAGGAAGTCATCGAGAGATATGATCACCCAAATGGGTATTACGTAAGGCATTTGAAAGAGTCAACAGCTATTTAGGCGAGAAAGTCATCGAGAGACATGATTAGCCAAACGTGTATTACGTATGGCATTTAAAAGAGTCAACAATTATTTAGGCGAGGAAATCGTCGATAGACATGATCACCCAAACGCGTATTACGTATGGCATTTGAAAGAGTCAACAGTTATTTAGGCGAGGAAGTTTTACAGAGACATGATCACCCAAACATGTATTACGTACGGCATTTCAAAGAGTCAACAGTTATTTATGCGAGGATGTTTGGAGAGATATGATCACCCAAACGTGTATTACGTATGGCATTTGAAAAAGTCAACAGTTATTTAGGCGAGGATGTTTGTAGAGACATGATCACCTAAACGTGTATTACGTATGGCATTTGAAAGAGTCAACAGTTATTTAGGCGAGGAAGTTTTGGAGAGACATGATCACCCAAATGTGTATTACGTATGGTATTGAAAGAGTCAACAGTTATTTAGGCGAGGATATTTAGAGAGACATGATCACCCAAACGTGTATTACGTACGGCATTTCAAAGAGTCAACAGTTATTTAAGCTAGGAAGGCGTCGAGAGACATGATCACCCAAACGTGTATTACGTATGGCATTTGAAAGAGTCAACATTTATTTAGGCGAGGAAGTTTTGGAGAGACATGATCACCCAAATGTGTATTACGTAAGGCATTTGAAAGAGTCAACAGCTATTTAGGCGAGGAAGTTTTGGATAGACATGATCACCCAAACGTGTATTACGTATGGCATTTGAAAAAATCAACAGTTATTTAGGCGAGGAAGTCGTGGAGAGACATTGTCGTCCAAATATATATCACGTATGGCACTTGAAAGAGTCTACAGTTATTTAGATGAGGAAGTTGTGGAGAGACATGATCGCTGAAGCGTGTATCATGTCTGGCCCTTGAAAGAATCAAAAGTTAATTATGTGAAGAAATTGTGGAGAGACATAATTATCCAGGTGTGTATCACGTACGAAACTTAACTGACTGATGTATCTTAATATAGCTCAAGGCCAATTACGAGAAATTAGATTTGGAAAGATGATGTTGCGCCAATCTCCCAAGTACAGAGAACCTGTCTACGTGCCTGAGAAATTAGCATTCGATTAGATAACTTTTACCTGTTTTTAATAACCGGCGGTAAACATGCCTCCAGGAACAATTTGAGTTGATTATAATGAACTTTATTATCTCCCATGGGACTTCCATGGTGGCTGATGTAGTCGCTATCTGTATTCTAGGCCGGGTGATAATAGTGTTTACTAATTTGATACTAATATAGTCTTCGCATTTATGATTTCTTGCCATTTAGTATTGTACAAACATTAAAGTAAGCTTAGTATTTTAAAATAACTCTCAGGGGCGAAGAGAATTTTCATAATTTATATTTTTCTTTGATTTTTTTTATTGTTGCCAAAATCGGTCCTTATTTAGTTTCAGGGAAAATGTCAGTGGTTTGAAAAAGGTCAGTATACATAAACCCTCGGCCAAGATGACTTGTTACTTTGTGCTACCACCATGATCAATGTCTTCCAAACATTTCCATCAACCCAGTTTCAGTATCATGGGTTGGGCCAACCTGGGGTACGGTTTTAAGACACATTCTAAAGGTGTCAGGCACTAGGACCGTTTCTCCAGGTTGATATTATCACGGTCAACTCCCTAACAAAACGACCAACAATGAGATTCGAACTCACTCTTCCAGACGCTTATATGCTAAATTTTTTTTTTTCAAAAATGTATTCCTGGTAATATTTTTGTCCAAAAATATATTGCTCGTAATATTTTTTTCAAAAATATATTGCTGGTAATAATTTTTTCCTTCAAAACTTTATTGCTGATAATAATCTTTTGGTGGTATTAAAACCTACTTTTACACTTTCATAGTGTTTTGACCCCAGTTTGGGGAGTTCACTATTTGCCCATAGCTGGGACGTTAACAAATGCTAATTAAGAGGTGGTTCCACGCTCCTCAAAACCTCCTGATCAGAGGCCTTGCTGTTGGACGTAGTTTATCGTCTTAATCAGGACCCGGATGTAGTTTATCGTTATACTCAAGACGCAGATGTAGTTTATCGTCATACCCAGGACGCGGATGTAGTTTAACGTCTTACCCAGGACGACATTTGAGTATTGAAAGAATATCATTTCCACAATTTGAATGACAAGAATCTGAAGATAGCAGAAATGTTTCACATTGAAAAAAGAATTAATTGCATTATTTACATTATTCGGACTGTTATCCTCAACTTCGTTGCCATATTCACAACGTTTCGGCCATTGTACGCTCCGGTCTTCTTCAGATGATTGGAATTTTGAACCGAAGCCTTTATTTCGTCTATCGTCACATTGAAAAAGAACTTATATATTCTGACGACGTTATGAATTTTGGATCAATGATTTGCCAAGTAAATTTCTTATCTTGTAATACGTGTTGGTGCCGGCAAGAAATGGTTCGGTTTTGAAGAGCTCACCAGTTACCTAAATTCTTCCCCTTCTTCAAATAAGAACTACAATCGTCTACTCGTAAAATCTACACTGCGTTTCAATTTTAAATAAAATATTTTTTGTAAAGTTCATTTCTCAAGGAATAACAAAGCCGTTAATTTAAATGAAAAAAATATCTTTACAATCATTTTCCTTTGTCGAAATAATTTATTTCCTGCGGGCAAATATTTACGCAAGGTGGAAATGTGTAATTGAAGGAAGAAAAAGAATTACTCCGAAATTGGACAAGCGAATTGCTCAAATATTAATCACTTCCTTCGGCCATGTCTTTTGCTTACGCAATAAATTCTTTCAGCTATAATGTGGCGAACTGTAAAATATGATATAATCAAGATAACCTGATATTGCCCAGGAGAAAATAGCTTTTGTAATTAACATTTTATGCTTTTTGTGTATTTACATACTTACAGATAGGTTCTATAACACAATGAAATGCTGTACAAATAAATGATTATCTACATATATATATATATATATATATATATATATATATATATATATATATATGATCAAACTACTGGCACATGTGATTTGACTCTAGTGTGGAAGGCTTGTGCAGAACCACTCACACTTTGTAAGAACTGCATAGTGAGAACTGATGCACATGGCTTGCTACAAGTTTGTAAATATCTCTTCTTGGGAGATATGTAACTGATTTGAAATTTCTGTTTTTCAAAAAAATTACTTTGGATAATTGTTTATGCTTATTTCACCCTAATGTCTTGTATTTGTGCAAAAGATTATTTTGCGATAACTCATCTGTCCCTCTTCAATCTGTCCTGTGAGTATCAAATTTTCTAAGCCATCTTTTCTCATTATGTGCCCTTCTTTGTCCGTTTTTTGCTCAGATGTCCAGTCTATGTAATTCTCAGCATCCTTCTGTAGAACTAAATTTCTATTGCCACTTCAATACCGATATTACTTTACAGTTTCGTACTCTTTTCTTTATTTCTAATGAATTTTTCTTGTATCTTAGTATTTTGCTTAACTTTTGGAAGGCATAAACTCTAAATGACTTAAGTAAGGAAAGTCTCAGTTTAAATTTTATAATGAACAGAAATAAAACTAAAGTAGCGTTCAAAAAACAATATATTTAGTGCGGGTGGTGTAATGGATAACGGCTTCGAAGTGGAAATTGGAGGGCCGAGTTCCAATTCCAGTTGGGTTCGTTATATTCACTTACCCGCAAATAATCTTGGCAAAAGTTCTTACAATCTAAAAATATTTCTGAGAAAAGGTTGATAAGCCGTAAAAAATCAAATCAATCAATCAGTACGTATAATTAAATGTAGAAATAAAAACATTCACTACTTATGCAAAAGAATAATAAATACATACATACTCACATTGATATATATATATATATATATATATATATATATATATATATATATATATATATATATATATATATATATATATATAATGTAATTATTTATTTAAATATTATAACATATATATAATATAATTATTTATTTAAATATTATAACATAAATAAAAAGGTTCTACATTCAACATCATCACTTAATAAGACACCGGAGGTGTTGAAACAAAATGGCTGTTCTTGTAGTGATTTTATAACATATTTATGTTATAATTTTTAAATAAATAATTATATCTGCTCTACTCTGTATTGAGCACTCTTTTAAGAATAATAATTATTGGTTATTGGAATTTATTCCGTATATACCAATCCTATACTTGGGTATATATATATATATATATATATATATATATATATATATATATATATATATATATATGTATAGAGAGAGAGAGAGAGAGAGAGAGAGAGAGAGATAGAGATGGGCAATATTACGTTGAACAAAGATTTATTTGCAAGTTTTTTTTCATTCAGTTGTGTCTTTACAATTTTCTTTTTTGAAAGCTACGTGTTTAGCCGTTTTCAAAGGTATTTTTAACTTTCTTGGTAACAAAGATTTTTTAAGTATTTATCGAATAATAATAATAATAATAATAATAATAATAATAATAATAATAATGTCATTCTTAGTGGAAATTTTTGTGAAGTTTTCACACACGGCCAGGATACCTTAGCTACATTCGAAAATTATTTTAAGTAGGAATGCTTTTAATATTTGCAAACATTTTTGCAATTAAATATTCTCAACAATCTGTTATCGACAATGAATATTTTTATAGGTGAATGTGACATTTTTAAGTGTTTTCTTCTCCGGCTAATATTTCTGAAGTGGGGTTGGTCGTATCCCTGCTTAGAGGACGTTTTCTCCTAACCAATATATTCACATATTATTGCAGTTGGCAGGTAGACAGCTAGATTTACATTAGTCACACGACATCATGAATACATCTAATTGTTAAATGACTAAGAAAAAAAAGTTGGAAGATATTAGAAGCAATCCGAATTAAAAGCACGAAACCCATTTGGTACCATTCGAAGGTACCCATGGTTTACTGGCTGTATTTTGAAACTAAGCAAAATCTCCACTAAGACTGAAATTATTACGACTCCACACAACACAGGATAGGAAACAATCTTCGTTATCATGAAAATTATCCCCCCCCCCTGAAAATAGGTAAAGAATTAGCCAAAAAGTGGCCCTGGACAATAAACATGAAAAAGAATTGCTCTGAACATTTATAATTCAAAAAAGAAACATTATAACTAGAAACCTAAACATTAGAAAAATTGAATAAAAGCTTACAAAATATTTCTTGCCTGCCATATTAAACGAAATACACACACACGCGCGCACACACACACGCACGCACGCACGCACACACGCGCGCGCACACACACACACACACACACACACACATATATATATATATATATATATATATATATATATATATATATATATATAGGAAGTGTCTGATTAGAAAGATCTGCTTTTAAACTGCAAATTTCCCATGATTCCCGTCGAACGTTCATATCTGCTCGAAGCGTATATTAACGTAAACAAATGACGTCATAAATTATGAAATGGACTAAGTTCAACAATTAACCAACGCTTCCTTCGTAGCTAAACTGGTTATGGCACGCTTCCGTGTAGGATACAGGTTCGATTCCTATCGGAGGACGCATATTTTCAATGAAATTTCTCGGACATTTAGGTCGGTAAATGTTGTTAACACTGTTTGTTATAAACAGAGCGTTTACTTAAATATTTGTGTCTATATAAATAACGTATAGCAACAAAATATATTTAGTCTATTTCATTATACATGTATATATATATATATATATATATATATATATATATATATATGGAAAAATATGAAAAAACTAAATTTCGGAATTTCTCTGAAGAACATTCCTAGTACCAACAAAAAGGATTATTTCGTTATATTAATGCAAAAAAACAGAGGAACTCATACGAAGGATGAGATGGAAACCTTACTTCTTCCTTAATGACTTACAAAACAAAAACAATAACATAGTTTGTCTGGTTTCGAAAATGACCTTTTGGAAATAAAAAATAACATAAATTTCCGTGAAAAGAAATGCTACTTCCAGAAACGCCTGGATAAAATAGTAAAAGACATTAACACAACGGATAAAATTTTAGTGAAATCCGACAAAACAGGAAAATTCTATAAAATAACGACTTGGGACTACAACGATCTAATAAAAAGGATTTACATAAGAACTATAAAAAGGCAAATAATAATTACCTCAACATGGTCGAGAATATTAATACTAGCAGTAAAAAAAATCACAGACAAACTGAAAATTAGTGATAGAGTAGGTCAACTAAATGAAAACGAGTGCTATATAACCTTAAAGGACCACAGAAACCAGAAAGTTCTTGGGAGTGCCCCTATCGAATCTTACGAAAATATAAATCTAAGCCCCGAATTTTTTCAAATATCTCCTTTCCTAAAATATATACTTTTTTTTCCCAAGCTATCATACATGACCATGAAAAAAGTTTTAATTAAAATAAAATGTTTAAATCAAAAGCTATTATTTAAAATAAATAAATGCATAAATAATGGAATTAAAATAGAATAATAATTAATAAATACATTAATTATTTTAAAAAGTTAATAAATAATTATATATAAAAATAAATAAAGATTCAACAATAACAACATTTACGCCTTTTCGTTTATTAGGCATTAAATTATATCACTTAGCAGCTTCCATAGTTTACCATGGATTTCACATTTGGCCTAAAGAATATTTATGAATGTTCTTAAATTAAAAATTATGAAAGCCTAACGATGTCGTTACTTTGGTTTATAATACATATTGCAAAATCAAATTCCTTATATTTGCTGTGATAAAGTGTTATTAGATGATACACGTTGGTACAAAATAGTTTTCCTAATGTCTAATATATATATATATATATATATATATATATACATATATGTGTGTGTGTGTGTGTGTGTGTGTGTGTGTGTGTGTGTGTGTGTGTGTGTGTGTGTGTGTGTGTGTGTGTGTGTGGCTGAGTCACAAGTAATTTCCCTTTCAGGGAACCACTTGTAATGATGAATGCATCATCCAAAATACTTTTCTCTTTTTTTCACGGGAATCGCAGAGTTGAGTTAAAGAATACATTTCGTAACCTCATTATTGCAGGGATTCAAACAAGCATGTCACATCTTTTGTTAGTTGACTTCAAGCAACGGAATAACACTGTAGAGACATCTAGAAAATATATTTTGAGTCCAGGGGTCATAACCTACCCGGAAGTATGAACTTTGAGTCAAGGGGTCATAACCAACCCGGAAGTATGAACTTTGACTCTAGGGGTCATAACCAACCCGGAAGTATGAAATTTGAGTCAAGGGGTCATAGCCTACCCGGAAGTATGAACTTTCTTTGCAAAGTTCTGTTCTGAAGAATTGTCTTGGGATGATAAGCCCACCCCGGAGCATTAATCGAACTTTGATGATGCAACTCTAAAGTCAGCAGGCGAAAGAACTCCACGGCAAATTAGGCTAGAATTATATTAAACATATTACAATTTACCATCTGACGACCCTCAAAAAGTACAGTGAAAGTCAGCAAGCTGGGTTATTTTGGATTCCACATGTTCTTCACAAAAAGAACAAAACGGATTATCGTTTATCCATAGCGAAAAGTTTTCTTTTTTAAAAAAAAGAAATAAGCCGTTCCTTAAATCTATAAACATTATAACTAGAATCTATAAACATTATAGGTGGTGGAAAATGGGTTTCACGTGACGCAAATGCAACAGATTGACGAATATATATTTCCACAACCCAAATCTGCCACTCCGTGGAAGAAAGGTAACGGTGCGCGTGTGTTTGGGTATTATACCTTCAGACTTCTTAAGACGCCCATTTATAAGTTCAGCAGCTGCACAGTGTTCATAAACTCGTCAAGAGACAAAATGTTTTTCTCGTCCATGACAACGCCAGGGCCGCATACATCAAGAATAACACTGGAAAACATTCTGCAACTCGGCTGGTCTATTCTACCCGATCGGCCATCTTCACCTCACCATGCACCGACCAGCCATCTTCACCTCATCTTGACCGGTCATTACCTTTTCAATCAGGTTAATGAGAAAAGCTTTCTCTAATGAAAACCAAATTCAAAAGCTTTTCACTTCAAAATCTGGCGAATTTTACTCAAACGTTTTTGAAGAGTTGCCTGATAAATGACAAGAAGTCATTGCAAATATTACCGAATATAGAACTGAATGAAATGTAACTGTATTTTATTTTTTGAAGCATAAATTTGAAAAACAAAAACGAAAATTACTTACGACTCATATACAGAAGCAGAAATTTCTGCTATCAATAGAGTTTTCGCTTTAAAATATAATTTGAAAATATTTTTTGGGGAGAGAAATGTTAGGTACATGTGTAAAAGTTCCCAGCGTCCTCTTTTGCAAAAGTGAGAGTCTGAATACGAGATAACATTAGAAAGTAACCCATTAGACATAAGGGAGATTATCAATGGCTTGCGACTAATCCAGTCGATAATGATTGTGTCCCTTGTGTCAAGTTTGGGCGCCAATCTTTTATTGTGATGGTTTTAATTAATGAGAGTTGCGAGCATTAAAAATAATGGCTCATAAGTTACGAGGGACACGGTTTTAGATGACGCTTCAACATGATACTCGTCTGACCCACTTATTATACGTATACCATATCAAGTGTCATAAAGCAAATAGTAAATGAGTATAAAATTTTCTTGTTGGTTTCAAAGGTCAGAGGGTTGGAGAAGAGAAGAAAGAAACATATTACAAGATGAGAAAAGTGAGAGAAAGGAAAGAGTATGAAAGAAAAAGAGATGGAAAAGAAAGAAAGAAAGAAAGAGGAGAGAAAAGGAAAGAGATGGAGAGAGGAAAGAATAAAAGGATAGGAAAGAGAAGAGAGAAGAAAGAATTCAAAATAGGGAAGGGAAGAAATAGGAGTACCGTAAAAGGAGAGAGAGGGAGAGGAAATAAGAAGGATTAACGGTGGGAAGGGGTGGACAAAAGAAAGGGAAGGTAATGGAAGCGTTGAAAAGGAAGACAGGGAAGGATAGTGAGAAAAGAAAGGAGAGAGATGAAAGGATGATACTGAAGGAGAAGGAAAAGAGAAAGGTTGGGGAGAGTAAAAAGAAAGGAGAGTAAGAGAGGCAGAGCGTAAAAAGAATAAGGATGTGAACAGAGAAAAAGAAGAGAAGAAAGAAGAAGAAAGTAGAAGAAAAGGTGAGAAGAAGAGCAAAAAGAGAAGAGGGAAAGCTAGAATAGGAAAGGGAAGAGAAGTAAAGGTCATTGTGGTAGAGTTGTAACAATGAGCGTTGATAATAAAAGACAAGAATTACCAAGAAGATAGAGAATTAAAAAAGAAATCCGAAGTGGAAAAAAATCTGCGGCAATTTTTTTTTTCGATTGTATTTCTTTTGTTAGAAAATCGCTTCCTTTTATCAAGAAACTCCAACAAATGGATTTATCAACCTACGAAGCCAATACAACGACATGAACTGTTTCATTTCCACCGACTGAAATACAACGGTTTTTCAATAAAAATATTCGCCATCTTTTACTGAAGACACCATCAGAACAGCAAACAAGGAAATTAGAATCTGATTGTCTCATGTGCTGTTTGTCTCATGCGAAAAATTGCTACGTTGGATTTTATTCTTTCATATTTTTCAATATTTTTATTCCGACATTTTACTTTTTTCTTTTCTTCGTTCAGATTTATCTGTCTCTGCCGTTCCTCATTTTTCTTTCACGCGCGACCGCTTCTTCTCCCTCATCGTTCTTCGCTTTTTCTTCCAACCATGTCAGTATCGGAATATTCTCCGTCGTTTTTCATTTTTCTCTTATCTTTTCTGCATTCTTATTTTTATCATCGCCATTTTTCCCGCTTTCCATTTTCCTTCTCTTTTCCTTGTTTTTGTTCCTCTCTCTCTTTCTCTCTCTCTCTCTCTCTCTCTCTCTCTCTCTCTCTCTCTCTCTCTCTCTCTCTCGTTCTTATCGCTTCTTCCTTTTTCTTTTCTTATCCACTTTCTTATTCGTTTTACTCGTATTTTGACGTTTATCATTTTCTTCTTTCTTCCGCCTCTTTTTTCTCGTCTTTTTTCTCGTCTTCTCTTCTCTTTGCTTTCCTTTTCTTTCTTCATTTCCTTCTTTCTCTTCTTTATTTCGCCTCTTTTTTCTCGTCTTTTTTCTCGTCTTCTCTTCTCTTTGCTTTCCTTTTCTTTCTTCATTTCCTTCTTTCTCTTCTTTCTTCCGCCTCTTTTTTCTCGTCTTCTCTTCTCTTTGCTTTCCTTTTCTTTCTTCTTTTCTTTCTTTCTCTTCTTTCGTCCGCCTCTTTTTTCTCATCTTCTCTTCTCTTTGCTTTCCTTTTCTTTCTTCTTTTCCTTCTATATTTCGCCTCTTTTTTCTCGTCTTTTTTCTCGTCTTCTCTTCTCTTTGCTTTCCTTTTCTTTCTTCATTTCTTTCTTTCTCTTCTTTCGTCCGCCTCTTTTTTCTCATCTTCTCTTCGCTTTCCTTTTCTTTCTTCTTTTCCTTCTTTATTTCGCCTCTTTTTTCTCGTCTTTTTTCTCGTCTTCTCTTCTCTTTGCTTTCCTTTTCTTTCTTCATTTCCTTCTTTCTCTTCTTTCGTCCGCCTCTTTTTTCTCATCTTCTCTTCTCTTTGCTTTCCTTTTCTTTCTTCTTTTCTTTCTTTCTCTTCTTTCGTCCGCCTCTTTTTTCTCATCTTCTCTTCTCTTTGCTTTCCTTTTCTTTCTTCTTTCCTTTCTTTCTCTTCTTTCTTCCGCCTCTTTTTTCTCGTCTTTTCTTCTCTTTGCTTTCCTTTTCTTTCTTCTTTTCCATCTTTCTCTTCTTTCTTCCCCCTCTTTTCATTTCTTCTACTTCATCTCTCTTTCTTTCTGTCATTCTTTCTATAATCCTTCTAAAATGTTTTCCCTCCTCTTGTTGCAAAAAAGCCAAGATAAAAATCGGGTATGATTTCCCCAGAGATGGTCTTCTGACGACATTAACTCCATCGATGCATTGGCCACTGTCTGTAACATCGAAATGATGATAACGTTAATGTTTATGGAAATGCTTAGAAGACTCACAGAGAATGAACGCTACGCTGACAGTGAGGGCATTAATGAACAAAGAATCTTTGCATAAAACTTGGCGACGTCGACACTATGAAAGAATTGAGTCTTCGAGAAAATAGATGATAACGGTCTTTTCAGAAAAATCTGCGTCAGTCTTGCAGAATGGAAAGAAATTGGAAAATTTACAACCAGCAAAGTTTTCAGGATGTACTTCTATAATAAATATACATGTGGTTTCCAATTTATAAAACATAGTTTATAATAATGATTTTTTCGAGTGTGAGATTTTATTATGCAGATCGAATGTTCTTCATCCTATTTTATATAATTACATAATTACTAGAATTTATTTTTTTAATTTCCTGTATATGAATATTGGCAAATGTTTAATCGCAACAGGGAAACAAAATATTGTAAAGTAATTGAAGAATGGAACACAACATTGGAAATTGCGAAAACGTTGAACAGAGATGAGAGAACAGCCAAAAGAGAAATTGAAAGAACTGACAAGAGCAAGAAATTCTGGCTTTAACAATTCTTGAAAAATAGATTTGAGAATAACAAAAGCTGTAATAAGAAAGAAACGTACAAAAAGAAACAAGTTGAAGTTGGTGTAGAGAATCTAAAGAGAGAGAAAAGAATTCGATTCTTAAGAACTTTGAAATTATAAAATCGGCCAAACACATGTAATTAAATTTCACAAAGAGGGAGGGAAAAGTTTATTTTAATCATTTCACTCCAAGCAAGGCAATAAAGCCACTATGACGCAAGGGGGTTACTGAGTGTTAGTGAACATGAGAAAAAGACAAACATTATTAAGGAGAGAGAACAACAAAAAAGACAGAAATTGTTATATAGAAATAAAGTGTCGCTGCTGACACTGGGGTTTGAACACAGATCATCAGAAATCAAACACAGGCGATCCCATTTTGAATAAGTCGATCACGTGATAGTAAAGGACATATATATATATATATATATATATATATATATATATATATATATATATATATATATATATATATATATATATATATATATATATATATATGAATTAGCGTGGCGTCTAATTGATCACCATTTCCATTCTACCCTCTATTAATATACGGATTACTATCCTCTATCTCTATGCTATTCACTATACTATTTCTCTATACTGATCTCTATACAGATTACTATCCGGTGGTTACTATTCGAGCGAGTATTATCGGGCAAGTACTAATAGTGCGAGTGATATTCGAAGGCGTCTGACACCAGAATTGTTTCACGGCGTTACTATAGTTTTATCTGCGATTGCAAAGTCTCTACTACAACGAGCATTTCGAAAGTGACAACGAGTATTCCTTGACATCACAAAACAAATTAAAAAGGCAGAAGATAACGACTGATTTAAAATTTTGAAAATCAAAATCAAAATTGATAAAAGGCTATATCTAGCCATTTCAGCTATAAACCTTTACTCACATTAATCCTATATGTGTGTGTGTTCGCGCGCGCGTGTGTGTGCGCGCGTGTTCGTGCGTGTGTGTACATGTCTATCCATCTACAAGAGGGCCTTCACCCCAAAATCTCAATTCACTGATATTTCAATATAATTACTCTTCTACAATCATTTGCAATATTCTTACAAATTCTTTTCTGCAAATGTTTACATACAACTATTTTCATATTCTGAAAATACCTATTTGAACTTTTACATATCATTACCTACGCCTATTGTAATGTTTATCACAAAATATATATCGAAGAGATTGACTACTAACCAAAGAAAACATTTTCATATAAAAAAAAACAACTACAGCTATTTGTTAATGTCTCCATAGCAACGAAGAGGATTTTTTCTCCTTTTCATAACATAACTCGAACTGCTCGTAAAGATTTTCTTTTATTGCTTGACAGATTCTCTTCAAAAAAATTGCTGAGAATCTGACATATTCTTTAGAAATCGACATAATCAAATTATCGAACATTAACCAATGGCATCTTGAAAAACATTCTTAATGATGTTAAATAATAAGAAATCTTTGATGGTTCAAGAGGCCGAATAAAGATTGGCAATTTGCTTTTCAGCAGAAATATCAGGAAGCAAACCCTAAAATGATAGCTGAAAATTGAAATATGGTGAGAAGTTGAAAAACGTTCATTTGTTTTGCTGTTTATTGCTTTTTTGCTTTTTCTTTTTTGATTCAGCAAAATGAATGACAGATAATTTCTTTTTAGAATTTTAAAACGCTGAAGATTTTCTACCCTAGGAAACGGCTAAATATTTTCAGGTCAAATTATCGATTATTTTCGTTTGTTTCAAAATGGAACCGGAAATGGAATTTTGGATTAATCTATGGCAAGTGAATGTTCCGTTTTTTCAACAAAAGAAGACATTTTTTTCGACTTATAAAATTCCTTTAAATACAATTTGGGCTGGCAGTAAATGATGAGCTAGTTTTCTAAGCAGCCTCTCTTGGAAATCAGCATTCAAATCTCTGAATTCTAACTTTGATTTGAACATCCATATTTAATACGAAGAAGGAGACAGACGTTAGGGCCAAGCTTCCCTCTACTATTTATATTGGGAAAATAATTGACTGAAAATATAGTCAGGTTTAATCGTGCGTTTGAAATTTCAGGCTTACGTTTCAATATCTATCTATCTATATATATATATATATATATATATATATATATATATATATATATGACTAGGGCTCTTCAGTCTAAGGTTGTAACGGTTCTAAGAGAAGGGTAAATAAATTAAAAACCTTGTAACTGAATCTATCATCTGTCTTCTTGAGCATACTTGTCACTAGATTCTGGTAATTGATGTTCGCTGAGACGTATTCATGTTGCACACGTGTCTATCACTGGAATCTCACTGATAAACAGGTACATGCTTACATTATTGAGCCAAGCAACGGTTAACTTAAAAAAAGAGGTTATACTGAAAATCAGACAGCCATCATTTATTTATATTTATATATATATATATATATATATATATATATATATATATATATATATATATATAAAGACATTTTAATGTTTAATATTAGTTTTATAGATACAAGTATTTAAGTATATGGTCTGTTTATAATAAACAGTATTAAATAAAATTTATTATAAACAGAGAATTTACTTGTATCTATAAAAAGAATGTTAAACATAAAAATGTTTTTAAATAATGGTCGGACTTTGCCCAATTTATAATATATATTTGAAACTATTAGGAGAAATTGATAATTATATTTAATGATTCATCGAGTCTGAAACCTCTACAGAATGCAGAAAGCACTGGACGGCCGTTTCGTCCTATATTTGGGACTCATCAGCAGTGCGCATCCACTACCGAGAATTGAAACCCTGACAGTTAGTTTGTGAAACAAACACCATACCAACTGTTCCAACGGGCCTCGGTGACGAAGAGGTAGCAAATCAGACTCAATATAGCGCCGCTCGCTCACATATTCCGTGGTGGAACTCAACTGAGATTCACTTTAACCATAGGACGGTGTCTCCCAGAGCCACGACTACTATCACCAAGCCGCTAACTCCAGAGCATTAGAAGCCGGTTCAAGCAATGATATACAATTTGAAATTATTAGGAGAAATTGATAATTATATTTAATGATTCATCGAGTCTGGAACCTCTACAGAATGCAGAAAGCACTGGACGGCCGTTTCGTCCTATATTTGGGACTCATCAGCAGTGCGCATCCACTACCGATATATATATATATATATATATATATATATATATATATATATATATATATATATATATTCCGAGTATTAGAATTGAATAAGGCATTTATTTCCTTGTTCAGTTGTAATATACGGAAAATATTCGTGAATATGAAAGGATTATCATAAAAATAAGCAGCCATAATGTTTGTAATTTATTAATTCAGACAAGCCTAAAAGAGACTTTGCTGCTACAAACACGCACGCACACACAGACACACACACACACACGCATACGCACACACATACACACACACACACACACACCACACACACACATATATATATATATATATATATATATATATATATATATATATATATATATATATACACAACAACTACGGCGAATTTTGGGTCAAGCCTAGGATTCGGATACCCCACATTAAATTCGGCCTTGTGTCACATCTGACCGCGTGGGGTGGTTGGTAGATATCCTGCAGTTGGAGATTCATTATGGAATTCACTTGACTCACTTCTAGCAGTTGACTACTTCTATGCGCCGTTGGCGAATCTTATATGTGTTGTTCTTGTCCTAAGTATTATCGTTCATTACCAACCTTCGTGTGATTATTCTATTTAGTAAGCTTCCTTAGATTACAACAAATACAATAACCCTTCAACCCTTAGACCCTTTCAGCAATAACCATTAATATATCAGCAGTTGAGCTAGAGAAGCGAAAGCTATATTGTTTATATGAAAGAAAACCTTGTGAGGTAAGATGTCAACTAGTTCAGAGTTGATTAGAGCCTCTAGGACATTACCAAGGAGAGGTAGAAGACTAATAGGTTAATAGAAGGATCAGACAGTTTGCCTGAGTTCTTAAAAACAGGAACTATAGAAGAGAATTTTCAACAAGCAGAAAACCAAGAAGCAGCAAGGCATTTATTGTAGAGTTTAGAGAGAACAGGAACCACTTCATCAGCACATTTCCTTAGAATTATTGCTGGGATGCCATCAAGTCTTTCATGCTTGTTGGTGAGGATCCAAGAGATGATAGCTGATACTATTAATGGAGTTATGTGCATATCACACAGTAGAGGCTCAGTGGAAAGTCATTTAAAAACACTCCAGATGATTCAAGAGTAAAATTGGAAGAGAATTTACAAGCAAAAGTTCTGCTTGAGTTCTGATGTATCTTTTTTTGTTGTTGATTTGCCTATTAATAATTCAGTAATTGATCACAAACAACAAAGTTCTCCTCCGCGCAAAGATGGAGAGTCTAGAAACTACCATGTTTCGCCACCGATGGCCCGGATACTTTGGCCGAATGCCAGACACCCGCCTCCCAAACAAATCTTCTCGGAGCTCACTTTTAGCAAGAGACCATGTGGAGCCGCACGTCGTCGAGTCAAGGATCAGGTGAAAAACACTTTGCTGAGGATAGAAATCGATCCGGTCGATTTGAAGATGGAAGCTGTGGAAAGAACCAATTGGAGAAGAGCAGTCCATGAAAAAATAACATCCTTTGCAAAACACCAAACGACAAAAGGAAGAGACGAAGAGAACCGGAAGAAAAGCCATCTTTTGAGTCCCCCTCCTCAACCATTCGGTGGCTGAGGACGTCTCTTCAGATCCAACATGGGACTAATTTCACAAAAAAAAAAAGAAAATGTGATGAGCACATCAATACTCGGCGGCAACCAGTTCCGTCAAAGACGACGACGACGACGACGACGAATACAGTAACACAACTGACCAAACGAAGCATCACACATACTTCAATGGGGATCTCAGACATATACTAGATCTTACACAAGCACACATATAGACATGCTCACACATACACACATACGCATTCAGGTACACATGCACACACACACAGATAAAAAAACAAACATAGAGACACGCACGCATATTATATTTCCCACCACATAAGCTTCACTCCAGTAAGAAAAATAATAAGACCAAAATCATTCTGCGTTTTATACCATATTGTAAAATTTGGGTATATATAAATAACCCATAAATAGCACTCTCAAAACTAGTATATCAAATATTAGTACCCTATGACTCCAGAAATATTAGTACCCCAATGACTCCAGAAATATTAGTACCCCAATGACTCCAGAAATAAATACTATTAGAAATAAATTTTGTAAAAATATATTTTTAAATGAAAAAGAACAGCTACATACAAATGTTATAATTATAGTTTTGTTTTTTTCTATGAATATTATTTAAGAAATCTTTTTTACAACATTTCGGTCGTGTACCGATGTCCCTTAATCAGGTGTTTGTCTCTTTCCTCCATTGTCATGCAATTCGGCTTTCCGTGGGATCAGGTGCCAGCCAAACCTGGGAGCTGCTACTGCTGTTGATGCGTGAAGATAATTTAGCACTCTTATCCGGCGGAGACAACGAAGAGAAAGATAAGTCAATGTCCCATATGATGGAGCGGAGGAGGGTGGGGCACCAGGCCTGAAAGCGCCTTCATCGATGGGTACTTGCTGCTGCTGCTGCTGCTGATGATGATGCCTTTGTCTATTATTTTTGAATTCATTCCATAGGGGGGTTGGTTTATGTCCCTTCACTCGCTCCAGGAAGAACCAGTCATACCAGATGTTAAAGTGTTTCCCGTGTATTATAGCTTTCTGGTAAATTTTAAATTCTATTTTTCAAGTCAGTTGATTGGAAGCAGCTGCCATCAGTTATCAACAGATAACCACTAGTTAATCAATAAGCTGGGAGAATATTTATAAAAAAATTAACTTATTCCAACGGCTGATTCCTTTTTTAGTACAATCATTTTTAACAACAAAGCTCCCAAATTAGAAGACTACAGCATGGACCAAATATATAAACAACGACGAAGTTGTTGAGAAAATGGAAACAAAAAGGAAACTAATATTTAACACCAAGAAGAGGTTTCTGGGGCAAATGATGAGGATAGAAAATTTGGAAAATCTGATACTCACAGGACAGATAGGGAGCAAGAGGGACAGAGGAAAACAACGCATGACATACTTAGTGAGCTTGACTATATTGATGGCGGAACAGGGATATAGAGAAAGACAAAGTTTATTAAGAGCTACAAGGGACAGGAAGTTGTGGAGAGCCATGATCGCCTACGTACAGGGCACATAAAAAAGAAGAATACCAGGGTTTTTTTTTATCTTTTAAGTTGTTAAGTAATTTTGTTTGTCGATAAAGAATTGCATTCATTTGTGAGGTGACTTTTCTCGTTTGTAATTTAATACCTAAAAACAGAATCCAAGAATCTCTCCCGTCCCGATGAAATCAGTCATTTTTCTTTCATTAATTCTTCAGAGTTCAGGGTTTGCTTTTGTAGATTTAAAATAAAAGGATTAAATAGAAATCAAAAATAAACATTTGTTATCGGCATAAGCATTCTTCAAAAACCCAAGATTAGTCGTCGAGTATCCCGTCTCCATAAAGAAGGGCGACTCGGGACATTTGTTTAATTTTCATAGGAGAAGACAAAAATTATGACCATCAAAAAGAGGAAAAGCCCAAAATGCGAATTGTAATTTGGAAATATCAACCTCAAGCAATTAGAAAACTTTAAATATTTAGCGATTGTCTTAATTAGGGAAAGAGATATACCAAAGTGCTGGGGAAGAGAAACATTTTGTAAGAAATACAGAAAACAGTGCTGGATTGCTATGCAAAATCCATTCTGTGGCAGTGAATGCTGGTTAATCCAGGAGGCGACAGAAATGTGGTTCTACAGAAGGATACTAAGAATTCCGTAAACGGAAAGAGTAAACAACAAAAGTAAATTGTAAAACAAAGAACACTTATACTCAGAAATAGACTGAAATTGAAAGACTTTGGAAGAATTAACTGGCACAGGGCCAGGAGAAAGGAGGGTTAGGGTAAGGTAGAGAGGAATTTATCAGATCAAAATGAGTGAATGGATGGCGGAACGGGGAGGAGAGGGGGAAAATGCCTTAAAAGGAGTAGATTGTTAAGACTGCAATTGAAAAGAAGTTTTGGAGACCCATGATCGCCAAAACTGAGATAGATAGATAGATAGATAGATAGATAGATAGATAGTATTATATCTATATCTACAAACGCTTTCAAATACTGATCACTCTTCAGTTATAGATATAGCAAATTCTAAAATATAATATAAATATACACCATATATATATTAGGTCATCCCATAAGTTCTGTACGAATTTTAACTTTTATTAAAATGAACGAAATTTAAAGAGTATTTTATAATGTCTAATGGAGCTAAACATTATTTTTATGTTTAGATGCATTTAAACTGATCAAATTTTATTTCAGAGAACAATAAAATTAAATTTTGTTTGATTAAAACCCTGCTAACATGGAAGTACCCAAAAATCATTTGAGGCACATAATGCTTTATGAGTTCAAGAAAGGAAACTCAGCAGCCGAATCGGCTAGAAACATTCACTCAGTTTATGGAGAGGAATGTGTGAATGAAAGAACTTGCAGAAGATGGTTTGAAAAATTCAGAGGTGGAGATTTCACCCTTGAAGATGAAGATCGAACCGGACGTCCAGTTGAGTTTGATGAAAAGCTTCTTGAAGCAGCCCTTGAAGAAAATTCTGCTTTATCAGTTGAGGAATTGGCAGTGGTTCTCAGTTCAAACCATACAACTGTTCATCATCATCTTCAACAACTTGGAAAAGTTCCTAAACTTGGAAAATGGGTGCCTCATGAATTGCCTGAAAACAACCTCAAATCCCGAGTTGACATCTGCTCTTCTCTCCATTCTCGCCAACTTGTTTCACCTTTTTTTGGATAGACTTGTGACTGGCGACGAAAAATGGATCTTTTATCGAAATGTTAAGCGTCGTAGACAGTGGCTTGGTAAAGGGGAAGGACCCCAGCCACAGCCGAGAAGGGAACTTCATGGGCAAAATGTTCTTCTTTCAATCTGGTGGGATTGCCAAGGAATAATCCACTTTCAATTCTTACCACCTAATGCAACAATTAATGTTCAAATATACTGTCAGCAATTAGAGCGTTTGAACCAAGCTTTGAGGAAAAGAATACCTGCTCTAGTGAATCGAAAACGGGTGATATTTCATCAGGACAATGCGCGACCACACACAGCAAGAATCACGTCACAAAAGATCGAAGAACTTGGTTTGGAGAAAATTCCTCATCCACCTTATTCTCCCGACCTTGCTCCTTCAGACTACCATTTGTTTCGTAGCTTACAGAATCATTTGGAACACAGGAAGAGGTTAAAACTGACATTTGTAAGTTCTTCGAATCAAAGCCAAAAGAATTTTACAGTAATGGAATTAGTCAGATGGAAGGAAGTCATAGATAATCAGGGAAAATACATTGTTGATTGAATCTGTAATTAAATGTAACATTTGGTCAATTGTTTTCTTTATTCAAAATTCGGACAGAACTTATGGGATGACCTGATATATTTAAATATGTAAAGTGTGTGTGTGTGTGTGTGTGTGTGTGTGTGTGTGTGTGTGTGTGTGTGTGTGTGTGTGTGTGTGTGTGTGTGTGTGTGTGTAACCCCGTTACAGGATTGTAGAAAAATGCTCGAGATTTAAGTACTGTCACTGGAAACTCTTTTTTCGTACAAAGCCGGCTAACAGAGAAACTAACTCATTTTTTGTGCTCGGACCGGCTCCCAAAATTTGAATTTTTATATAAATATATATTAACCAATCAGCGATGTCTTACGTGACGCGCGGTATTTGAATTTGCAAACAATAAATATTTGTTGTTTGCTACGACATTTTGGAAGATTCCTTTAAAATATGATCAACAATATTTTCCCGCATTAAAATGGATATTTAAAACTTGGGAAGATATTTATTAACCAGTAAATTTGAGATGAATAAAACTATTTTTTTATTATTTCTGGGGCCAAAGGTTTAATTATAAAAATGATCAATTTTCGTTCGCTGATTAATTTTTCTGTTAACCTTTGACCAGTGGTCGTTCGTGTTTTATACAAAACAATTGACGCATAAAAAAATTGCCGACTAAGTTTGTTTACGAGCGTCAACAGTAAGACTGCTACAATTTAAACGCATACATAAAACAACGTACATTTGTGTTCCACTCTCACATGTACATCTGTGTTACACTCTCACATTTAGACACATTCTACCGCAAGTCATTCGGTTGGGCTGTAAAAAGATACGCAAAATATTTTCTGTGAAGTTATTTTGCAAAGAACTTTGTAATTTATTTCTTTCAATTTGAAAGAAAAATAATTGTCAAATAGTCAAAAATTATTTAAATTTGTAGAGCCGCGTTGAAGAATTATTTATTTCTGATCTTATTTTATCCGCACATATTTCACTAATATATATATATATATATATATATATATATATATATATATATATATATATATATATATATATATATATATATATATATATTAATGCTTGTTTCATTAAATAATATAGACAAGTTTTGTCTATTTATTTTAAGTAAGTTCCTTTCGTATGGTCTGATAAGCTTAATCACATTATCGTTGAAAGACGAAAGGAAAACACCATATTGACACATGTTTGAATCCAGTCTAAGCTTTCGGCTTACATAAGCCATTATCAAAGATGACAATTTTAATAAATCAAACAACACATATACGAAACCATCATAATGGCCCGCCGTTGCTGTTTGAATAAGCTCAAAGTAACGAAAAACTCTTATTTACGAGCCAAGGGAGCGAAAAATGCGTCGTAGCTCGTGACGTCACACATGACCACGCGAGAGTGAAAACGAGAAGTGTTAAGTATGGGAAACCATTGATATAAACCAATGGTTTCTGCTATAGATTATAGGCATTTAAGAATGTTTTTGGAGATTTCGTAGTTTATTTTGTTCAGGTTAGGTTTCAACTGTTTTATGTATATAGCTTCAAGGATTTTTAATTTTTGTTTATTATTTTCATGTTTAAGTATAATTGTGTTGTCAACAAGGATTTTCCGGAATTGAGTACGCGGGCAGTATATATATATATATAGGTGGTTCTTGTGAATACTGACCATCACGTCCACAATAGTGACATTCAATGAGTCCTTGATATTTGGGGGGATGGGGTGGCTGCTAATTAGTCTTCTACTAGACGACACCCCCCCCACCCCGATATAATGGCCCAATGGATTCAGGAGGAACTATGTTAGGGTGACGTGATCGTGAACATTTTCAGTCGCGGCCATTTCTGGACATACACAGACCATATGGGAAGGCGAACAGTACCGCTGGACATACACGTACAGACACATCCCCGTCGATTTATATCTTCTCCACCAGGTCGAGTACAAGGATGTAGGCATTATCATTAGATCTGGTTCATTGGAGAAAGAATCCGGTGGACATGATAAAGCACTCGTTATTCATGAATCGCAGGGCCATCTCTTGTAAACTCGTCGAAGATTCGTCTGCGGCTGTCGGCGCCGAGACTGGCCTGTCGTTCTGCCTCTTCACCTGGCCATCTTCAAGAGGCCCGCTATCTGCGAGTCGCTGTCGTTGGCCGTTTGGTGCCACGTACAGGATGTGTCGCTTTATTTCTTGTACCACACTGGAAATTGCTAGAAAGGAAAATATGAATGTTAAAATTCGGCTGATGCTGCGTAACATTATGTTAGGTCGTCTTCAATTCATAATTGGTTAAGGATATATTCTGAAAGCCTTTTAGTTACAAAACGAACCTTTGCATTGACCGATCCACAGCCTCAATAGAAGGCTCCTCAATGCGAATCGAATTCTATCCATTTGTGAAGGCAACGTGCAAAACTATTGCTCTTTGACATGCATTCTCATGCCTTTTCTATTCTTTCAGGATTCAGTTCTGAAAATAATTGTGGAAATTTAATTTTAAAATATAAAGTGAATATCTCTCTTTTTTTTTTTCATTTTTCTATGACCCAGAATTAAATGTTTAAATTTGATTCCCATAAAAAAGCATATTGTTAGCTTTTTGAAATTCGAATGTAGCAATTTTGTTTTTTGAGGGTTTCTTTTTAGTTTTTGTTTTTCGAAGATTACACTTATCCAGCTAATGTATTTGTGTACAAGCATTGCCTTCTGCAGTGCGATGGTGATTTTCTAAGCGCAGCTTAGATATAGCACAAGACGAAAAGTATTCAATCATAATTGATGAAAGCGAGACAAGCTTGTTAACCATTACCCCATTTCGAAGTGCCCATTCTGCTGTGCGATGAAACTGTTAAATAACTGGCTTTGAGAAATAGGGATATTCATTGAACTCACTAAAAACGTAAAATTTAATTAATGAGAAAGATTTCGAATCGATGTGTATGGTGGAAATTCGCTATCTGCGGAAAATGTTCCGTTATAAACGCATTTCATGACACACTTTTCGGAGTAGAACAGAATAAAATGGCGCCAACCTTCAGTAGAAACAAAATAGCCATATCCAAATCTGAGTGAATGCTCTGAATCTCTCAAATTCTCTCAGATTCACACAGATTCTTTCAGACTCTCTCAAATGCTATCAGATTCTCTCAAATTCTCTCAAATTCTCTCAGATTCTCTCAAATTCTCTTAAATTCTCTCAGATTCTCTCAGATTCTCTCAAATTCTCTCAAATTCTATATGATTCTCTCAAATTCTCTCAAATTCTCTCAGATTCTCTCAGATTCTCTTAAATTCTCTCAAATTCTCTCAGATTCTCTCAAATTCTCTCAGATTCTCTCAGATTTTCTCAAATTCTCTCTCTCAGATTCTCTCAAATTCTCTCTCTCAGATTCTCTCAAATTCCCTCAGATTCTCTCAGATTTTCTGATGATTTATTGTAAATGTTTTCTCTTGTTAAGAGTATTATTTTAAAGAAACTGTTTTCAAAAACCAGAAACTATGAGAATCCGAAAATGATTATTATCTTAATCGATATTAGAAACAGTAAAATGGAAGTCATTCCTTCTCTCCGGTTGTTAACGAAATTTTCTTTGTAAGTTTTTCTTTCTCTAGAAAGATAACTTTTGCTGCATTTCTTGTTTGCAAGTGAAACGGGTTTTTTTTCAATTTTTCTGAAATTCTGCAAAAGGTGGAAACTGTGTAAATATATCGATAACCAAGTTCGATCTTTTCTTTGTCTTATTTCTTGTTCTTTTTAGATAAAACCGATCACGTGATCGCTGTTGGCGTCGGAATGTCGGTTCTGAAAAGAAGAGAGAAAATATGGAAAAAAGCTAAAAGAAGGAAAGAAAGAAAGATTAGATTTTCTTTCTTTCTTTCTTGAAAGAAAAAAGAAAATCTATGAAGGCAAAAGAGAATAAATCGATAATTTAAATATAAATAAAAATAAACAGAAAAGCATTTGATAGATAGATAGATAGATAGATAGATAGATAGATAGAGATGTGCAGAGTGAAAGACCGAGCGTTAAAGACAGATAAAATTAAGAAAGAAAGAAAGAAAGAAAGAAAGGGTTAATAAGGTAAAAAAAAGAAAGACCATGGGCTTGTTGCAGAATGGAATAAAAGAAAACAATTGTAGAGAAATAAAACTAAAATTATGAAAATAAATCCTGTCATAAAACACAGGAAATGAATGCGTATTATACAAGAAACACGGGAAATGAATGCGTATTATACAAGAAAACAATGGTTCAAAGACGTAACTTTGTTTTTATTAATGTGACATTTCGGTTGTTAAGTGGGTCAAAAAGTAGTGGAGCATTTTGGACGGCACCAAGAAGAATCGACATTAGACGCGACCAAAAACACATCCAGCCTTCCAGATCGGTTTCCAAATATATATATATATATCACTTTGTTCTTTCCTTATTTCGAATCGATCAATCCCGCTGAGAAAGTGAGAGTGTTGTTCGATAGTCACAAAAATGTCAAAGAAAACAATCGACTCCAATCTGCGAGAAAGAAAAAGTTCTGTTTACCGGGTGGCAAATATTCACCACTAACTTCCACTCAAAATAGCAGCAAAGCTTACCAAAATAAAACTATTCCACCACTGAACCAAGTCAATTTTTAGAAATATTTCATCAGACGTGTCTGGGCGAAGAGTGAAATAGAAAATTGATTTCAATGCCATCTTAGTACTTTTTTCAAGACAAAATGCATTCGAAATTTACTAAATAGAAACAAAAAATAATCAATATATCTTCATTAAGAACTAAAACCAGCAACAGATTTCATTTATTAAAAGTTAATTTCATTCAAATAAAATAATTCTTTTTACTTTACTTACAAATAAGTTTTAAAAGAAAGTTCATTTTACTGTGTCTCACGAAAGTAGAAATAGGAACAAAATTTGTGTGAAAAAAAACAAAAGGTTATGCAATAAATTCTTATTCCGGAATAATTAATGCGATTCCCATTGAGTAAGGAATATTCTCCAAATCCAAATCCCGGTGTTCCTCCTCACTCGTGATTGATTATGTCTTTAATGGGTGTAAACATACTGTTAATTGCGGCTAGGTAAGGATAATTAAGCCAAAGTTCTAGCTTTTGGATCTTGACTTGTCCTTCTCCGAGACAACTTGCTGCCCAAGGCTATAGAACCCAGTCTGCACTGCTCCCGATAGGAAAGAGAAAAGATGGATTCAAACCTTTTGAATCCTGACTTCTCCTTCTCCTAGAATAGTTGCTGAACCAAGGCTATAGAACCCAGTCTGCACTGCTCCCGATAGGAAAGAGAAAAGAATTATTCATAACTTTTCTGATAGGTCAAATATTTTTCTTTGGACCGAGGTTGTTTCTTTGAACCCACGTTATTTCTTTGCCCCCAGTTTGTTTCTTTTTCTTTTTTGCCCCCAGTTTGTTTCTTTTTCTTTTTTGCACCCAGGTTGTTTCTTTTTCTTTTTTGCAGCCAGTTTGTTTCTTTTTCTTTTTTGCACCCAGTTTGTTTCTTTTTCTTTTTTGCAGCCAGGTTGTTTCTTTTTCTTTTTTGCACCCAGTTTGTTTCTTTTTCTTTTTTTGCACCCAGTTTGTTTCTTTTTCTTTTTTGCACCCAGGTTGTTTCTTTTTCTTTTTTGCAGCCAGGTTGTTTCTTTTTCTTTTTTGCACCCAGGTTGTTTCTTTTTCTTTTTTGCACCCAGGTTGTTTCTTTTTCTTTTTTGCAGCCAGGTTGTTTCTTTTTCTTTTTTGCACCCAGGTTGTTTCTTTTTCTTTTTTGCAGCCATGGTTGTTTCTTTTTCTATTTTGCACCCAGGTTGTTTCTTTTTCTTTTTTGCAGCCAGTTTGTTTCTTTTTCTTTTTTGCACCCAGGTTGTTTCTTTTTCTTTTTTGCACCCAGTTTGTTTCTTTTTCTTTTTTGCACCCAGGTTGTTTCTTTTTCTTTTTTGCCCCCAGTTTGTTTCTTTTTCTTTTTTGCACCCAGGTTGTTTCTTTTTCTTTTTTGCCCCCAGTTTGTTTCTTTTTCTTTTTTGCACCCAGGTTGTTTCTTTTTTGCAGCCAGGTTGTTTCTTTTTTTTGCACCCAGGTTGTTTCTTTGCAAACTAGTTTCACGTTTGCAAAAATTATTTTCAGCTATATAAGGTGTGTGTAAAATAATGCAGTGTTTTATATCGAAAAGTTGTTACTAAATAAACGATTCTTTTGCTAGAAAATTTGCCACGCACCTAATCTATCGACGCGCCTCCGAAATCGATACTTGCAAATCGATATTTCCGAAGCTTCGAATAATTTATGTTAATAATTAAAATCCATGAATGAGCTCATGTTTCTTTTTTCTCATTTTTGTTTCATGGCAAATTCCATCTTGAGCACACCATGAAATAAAAAGATTTATCTCCCCTTATCATTTGTGTCATTTTTTAAGTATTTTAGTGGGGTGTTTAGGGGGCCATGGATGAAATCACGTCTCACAGAATATCCACTTGAATTTCCCCTTTTGAATTTGTTGGCTTCCATTATTGCTGAATAAAGTTTCTTATTTCTTTCATGTTCTTTCACAAAGATCATCATCCAGTCTTCTGTAGTTTCCAGCTCTCTTTGAAGAGCGATTCTCTTGACATTCAATTTTCCGGTAGCTGCTAATGCTGCCGAATATGTGACATTATTTACTTTCGTGATGTTTTTCCCAATGCTCAGTCCGTTAACAATGTTTGCAATGTAGCGTTATATGTTTGTGTATTATGTTCATTGAACTTATCTTGATTTTTGGAAGCTGACCTCTTTCTGACATTTGTCTGCGAGTTCCTTTGCTGATTATTGGAATGATGTGGTTTTTCGCTTCAGTGATTTCAACTCTGTTGTTTTTAAGGAATTCTGATCTAATGTCGTTTGATTCGTTGTCATCAATCATAGAATCTGAATCAATGCAATTGTTTATGTCACAGTTAGATTCTTCTGTTTTATTTTCTGAGGGATCATTATTTCGTATCTCATTTCTTTCAGTTTGTATCTCGTCCGCTGTCATGTTTCCACTTTTGCCTCCTCATTTTTGTTTAAGTTATGCCTTTTTGTATCCTGTCCAATATACAAATTTTCTCGACCTTTTTCTGCATTTGAGAGACTTGTATTAGACATGATGTCCTCGTAGACATTGGTAAACATATTTCGGTCGGGATATCGTCCTATTTCTGTTCCTACCATATCCCTCCCCATCTTTGGTATATCCGTTATGTTCTTTTGATGATTTTCCAGTTCAGTATAAAAAATGTTATGGATTGATCATATTATTCGCCATTCTATTTGGCCCGCTTTACTTTCATGAATTGATTTGGCATTGAGTCATCATTGCTACGGTTGGAGGTAATCCTGTTTTTGGTGACCAGGTGTCTCATTGTTAGTGGATGGGTTTGTTCCAGGTGTAGAAATGGAATATCTCATTGGATAATGGCAGACTTCCACAGGCAGTTTCCCCGTCCAGGGTCCAAGTGTGTTTTCGTATTTGTATCTGGTTGATACAAGAATAAAGTAATTGAGAATTGCTGCTACCATTGCAGTTGTGGTTATTTTACATGGCGTTGTGAACAGAATCTGATGAATACGTGGAACTAACTTCACAAAATAAGACGTGGCATCTACAGCAGACGTCAAGCTCAATTTGATTGCTCAACTCATGCAACAAATGACAACGCGACAAAGGTCAATTATGGCGCTTCAGAGGGACGGAACCCCTAACGCGACACAAACATCGAAAACAAAAAAAAACAGATTGTACTGTCATTGATCCCAACGCAACGAACAACGATTGGGTTAGGGGTTAGGGTTAAGGTTATTCCTTGACGCTTGAACTCATTATAAGGAGAAACTTACGAACCCATTGAGAACGACATGCTCGCCCAAAGTCAACAGAATCCTTTCCGATCTTATAGCGACTGAAATCTTAAATTCGGCTACGGAGGAAAGGCTTTTGGGAATTACTACTACCATTGCGGTTGTGGTTGTTTTACACCAGTGGGAGATGTTTTGACTCCAGACTGGTTACTTTTTGTCTATTTGCAATTACTATGGGAGTTCTTATCAATCGATGTGATTTAAAATACGTGGTAGATGTATTATAAGAGGATCAAAAGTGCTTTCTTCAATTGTTACTGTAAAATCTACTTAAGATTATGGCGATTTGCTAAGCGGAGCTTAGATGTGGCACAAGGCCGAAACTATTGAGCATCCAGTGAGAATCGTACTCACTAATCAGTTGCAATTGATCTAGCGAGATAAACTTGTTAACGATTACACCATGTCTAAGTTCTATTTTGGATTTACTAAGCATTGCTTAGATTTGGCACATGGCCGAAAGTAAGAGTCACCCAGTGACAGTGTGGATCGAACTCACTACTACGTTGTAATTGATCTAGCAAGACAAGCTTGCTAACCATTACACACCGTGACTTAAGATTATATGTTAATCGCGTCAAATGGTTAATCGGATCTCGTCGAACTCAGTTGACTTTTCATGGTTGATTCGAGAAATATTTATAACCCAGTTTTATTCTGTCACGATTTCAGAAAAATGAATCATTGGGTCATGTTCAAACTGAACGTGCAGCTGATGAAATCAGTTTGACATTAATTCCTTAAGCCAAAGTTAGAATCTTATCCTCGCTTCATTGTGTACCACTTCAATTTAGACTCATAGTAGGCAAATAGATTTTTTAGGATGCGACGAAAAACAACAATTTTGTACACAGTTCATTTTACTATAAATGTTCACCAGTTGCATTTGTTGACAACGGTAAGAAGATTAAATAAAATCACAAAGATTTCCCATTGATTTTTTTCTGCTTTTCAGTGTTTCTGGTCATTGCTTTTGCGTGTGTGTTCTTTCCAACCGTAGATCCTTAAACTGGAAAAGATCGAAATTCATCACCGGGTGCTAGCGTTAGTGCTGGCCTACTAACAGTGACGACGATGCACACACAAACCAGAGATGCCCGATTACTCATCAATTTATTCAGGATTTTGGCGCCGCCACCTCTGACTACCTAACGCTATATTCTTACCGCCTTTTCAATATCAAACCAGACAAAAGCTTTTATCAAAACAAGACAAAAGTCTGTCTATATTTCTGAGATGAGGTATTATGTACAGTATTTACATTAGTCGGACTATTGTCCTCATCTTTGTCGCCATATTTGTCACAACACCATTGGAAAATTCATAAACTTAAGGAATCAGCACATATGCTAGGCCACAAAAATCTCCTGAGTCGGCCAAGCATAGAAATAAATACAATATGGGAACCAGTAATAAGGAGTGCCAGAGAACAGCAATGATAACAAAAAGTTGCAATATGAGATCTGGTAAAAACATGCAATGATAACAGCAAAATTGCAATATGAGTACTGGTAAAAAGTGGTTGCTGAAAAATTAGGTTTATAATACTCAGAAATTCATACCCAGATGTCCTCAAGGACACATGGTACAGTGGATAAAGGCGTTGGTTATATCCAGTGACAGACCCAAAGAGTGTGAATTCAATACCCGGTTCAGGCAGTGGAGAACTTTCAGAGGGAAAATTACCAGGAGATAACTGATAACTGACATCCATCAAACATGGCTCGTGAAACTAGAACAGTCTACCCCAGTGATCGAAATAAAGGGTTCGGTTCGAAATTCCAACCACCTGAAGAAGGCCGGAGCGTACAACGGCCGAAACGTTGTGACAAATATGGCGACAAAGATGAGGACAATAGTCCGACTAATGTAAATACTGTACAAGACAAAAGCTTTTATCAAACCAGACAACAGCTTTTATCAAACCAGACAAATTTTTTTATCAAACCTGACAAAAGCTTTTATCAAACCAGACAAAAGCTTTTATCAAACCAGACAAAAGCTTCATTTCTTTCTTGGTACTTTCTTTATCGCTTATATGATTTTCTATCTTTTTTTGCCTCCAAACAGAAAAGGAAAATATACAAATTTCAACTTTGCTTTCATTCATAGATTTTACTACAATTTTGACAAAAGTCTTTTTCTTTTAAACTCCAATTCAAAATTGAACTAGCAATTATTCTTTTTTTTCTCTATCAGCTGCTCAATACGGTTAACCAGTTCAATTTCATCATTTGCAGGTATCGAAGAAGCTTTTCAGAGAAAGAGAAACAGTATTACCATTCTGAATTTAAAACCCAGCAATGATTTACTCGACTGAGTACCAAAATAAGCTATGAAATTCTGATGTCTAGATTATTCTTCTATGTGTCTTGTCACTTCAGGAAGTTGACGATCATGGCTCTCCACAATTTCCCGTCGTTTATAGCTCTTAATATATTTTGTCTTTTTGTTATTTCTCCTAAACCTTTTTCCGCGATCCATTTACTCAAGCTTGCTGTGTTATTTGCTGTTTTCCTCTCTCCATCTTGCTTTCAATCTGCCCTGTGAGTATTAAATTTTCCAAGTCCTCTTTTCTCATAATATACCCTAGAAATCTAAACTATCTTTTCCTAGTGTTAAGTATATGTAATTCCTTTTTGTAATTATCCTTTTTGTTTTCATTTTCTCTAAAACTACATCGTGCTCAAATGTTCAGTACATGATATTCTCAGCATCCTTCTGTAGATCCCATTTCTGTTGCTTCAAGTATTTTTTTATCCATGAGGAGATTGTCCAGCATTCACTGTCATATAGGAGAACTGATATTTAAAACGGAATTTTTCTATTTCTTATTACTTTGCTCAGCTTTTGAAAGGCTTCTTCCGTCATTCAAATACGGTTTCGGATTCCTCTTTTGTAATTTCGATCCTTTGTTAAAACACTCCCCAGATATTTCGATCGTTGTACTTGTTTGATTTTGGTATCTTCAATTTTTAATTTGTATGTTGGGCTCATCAATGTTCCTATAACATACATTCTGTCTTCTTGCAATTGATGATTAGTCTTTTCTTCTTGCTTTCTTTCACTATCTTCTGTAGGACTTCTTGTAGTTTCCTTTCTATGTCTACTATTAATACAGAGTTGTCTGCACATATCATGTTGTTAAGATTATGGCCACCCATAATGAATCATGGTAGAACAACTTCTAATTTTCTCACAATCGCCTCTCTGTAGAGGTTGAACAAGTCCGGTAAGAAGACATATCCTTGTCTTACACCCATTTCTATTTTTGTATATTTACTGAATTCATTTTTCTATTCACATGCAGGTGGTTTACTGCAAGTATGCGTTCTGAATGATTCTAATATCCTTCCCAAATAAGTCAAGATTACCTTAGCCATTCCAACAATTCTTTCTCATTTATTTTATCAAATGCTTTTGCATAATCTATAATTCTATATTTGGGAGGGAACTGCCCAGACTGCACTCTCTAGCCTTCATAGAGTCCAAAAGTGTCTCCAAGTACTTGTCAGTGACAAATTATTCTCTACTCTCCAACCTCTCTCTCACAGGTGGGATGTAGCAAGCCTCTCACTACTCTATTGCTACTTCCATGAAAAGTGCTCAGACGAACTGCATTCTTTGCTTCTGCCAGTTCAAACCTACACAGCATGAACATGCCATGTCACTTACATTGTAGCAAACCACCCACATTCCCTCCATATTCCATCAGTAAGCAGTAAGTTCCAATCAAACAGCTTCATCCTGTGAAACACTGCTATCTGGAACCAACTCCCAAGAAGAGGTTTCCCCAATCACTACAATCTTAACCTGTTCAAGTCTAGAGTCAACTGTTATCTTCCCCTCCTATCCACACAAACTCCCTCTTAACATAAGCTTCTACCTCAAGTGGCCCCAGATACAGGATGAAGTTTACTATAAAAAAAAAAAAATTCTAATATCTTTCTCAAATAAATCAAGCAGTTTTTCGTAATGTACTACTGTTTTGCATAATCTATAAAACATAGGCATACTTTTGTATTTGTATTGCTTTCCGATATTATTCCAAGCATAAATATCACATTCCTTATTCCAGTATCTTTAATAAAACTGCACTATTCTTGTCCTATTTTAGGTCTAATTCTGCTGCACACTCTATTCATCAGAATTTGAATGAGTTTTTTATAGAACTCATTAGGCTCATTGTCTAATGGAGTTCACATTCACATGCACCAGACTTCTTAAGAAGTGCTATGAAAATGCATCTACTTAGGTCTTCAGGTATATCACTACCGTTACATATTTCATTTATTGTGTCTGTAATATTGTCAATGCCAAAAGCCAGCAACTTTATTACCCGTGGCAAAGGTTGTTATAGGAGAGGGGGGATAATTAATCGTCTGAAAGACGGCGTAAACGCTTTCGAGATCTGGCAAGTCTACAGCGTCAGGATTGGCCAGTACCGGCCCAGATATGGCTGCAATACTCCGTTTTCGATCTGATCAGACTCTTATAATGATAAAGCATGGCTAGGGAATTTAGGAACCTTTTGTGGTGATACAAGGAATGAGGTAAGCAATAAGTAATTAGAACAAGGTAAGCAACAAGTAATTAAAACGAGGTAAGCAACAATGTACTGTGAATGACAATTGTTGATCATTTGAGTGTTTGGTTATTTAATAACAAATTGAACTCACTATTCAAGAGTAACGAGACTATGTAGGTTAAACATTTACCCGCACGCCGAGGTGCTAAGCATTGCTGGTTAATTCGATCCTTGCTGGGGGTTCAACTACTAACCTGAACTTATTAAGGATTTCGAGTACCTGCTGTGGAGTGGTGGCCAAAAAATCAATCGAGTAGTTTGTTGCTGTTTCAAGCTTTAATGTGGGATGCAATTGAACTTGCTACATAAATATTTTCAGGTTGTGTGCTGATAAGAAATTGTTCTTGTAAAATCACTGTAACTACAGTAGATCACTTGAGATGAAACTCGAAATCCTTCATCGATGTAAGCCGAGGTTCCCAGAAGTTGCGATAAAAAAGTAACTGCAATTAAGATGCAATAAATACTCGTCAAAAATGAATAATCATTGACAAAGTTCTTTTTAATAATTCAGTATAGTATATTATTAATACTAAACGTGTTTAAACATTTAACATGGAAACGAAGCGGATGTTTAGGAAAAATGAATAATGAATAATATATGTTAGGATCTGAGCTTCTGTCAAGTGTGGCCACAAAAGAGGACATGTTGATTCAAACAGAAAATGATTGCCAATCCTCCATGTGCATCACATGAGGTAAATTCAAGGGTATAATGATGATGACCGTATGATGACCATTCAAGTGCAATCCGAAGATGACCATTCATAATTACAACGGTCCATTAATGATCATTTATATCCATTAATGATGACATTCCTATGATAATCACCCAATCTATTTAACGATTAGATTTCGACTCTGTTCTCATGGCCTCTCTCGTCCATTTCGTATTCGGGAAGAATCCATGGTGAAAATCATGCAGGCAAAACAATCACTCATGAATAAAAGATTTTTAAAGCGATAAACACCTGTTCATTGCTTTTGAGCGCTATCTAATGTACTTTTGCAGTGCATTTGTGATTTATGTAAGTGCTTTTTCAGAGCCAACACTATATATCAAGAGATATCAACTGATATATTATTATATAAATACTCTATGGTCGACTCATGGCTTTTACAAGGGCGCCAGTCTACAAGGAGCTGAAACATGGGAAAACTAAATAACAATAAAACAACAACAACAAAAGTAATAATAATAATAATATAAGAACGTTCAGTGTAAAAAAAAACCGCTGGGAAATGGATGATGTTTAAGTGGTTCGGATACCGAATTGTGTTCCTCATTTCCGACAATGCTACGAGGTGGATTCTATAATTGGATGTCGAATTGATCGATCGATATAAATAGAAAGGTATGAAATAGATAAATATATATATATATGTGGTGGGGGAGAGAGTGAGATGCAAAGAAAGAGGGGGAAATGGAGGCGAATAAAATGGATGAGTAAATAGTAATTCAAGTAATGCGATGAAAATTGCCGATGCTGGTGTTTCACATGCAAAAAGGCGCGTAGATGTCGGTCGGTCCTGCACTGATCTGCCTCGGAAGAGGTTCCATTTTTCTGCCCGACTCTTTCTTTTCCTTCCTCTCGTTGAAGACGCCGTTCAACGCCATTAATATGGAAGCGCCTTCGCTGAAAATAGAAGCCGAAACAAACTGAAAGTCGAAGAGTCGTTCATAAGCGACGATGACGTCAATCCTCGTTTTTTTCTTTTTGTAGGTTAATTGTTGCACGGCTATCGGACTCCAAACAGCCAGACAGTGCTAACACCACTCATTGATGTCCCATGTCTTATGCCATAACGGAGACTGGCACAAGATGTCTGCATAAATGTTATAGTTCACAATTGTTAAAACATAACTATTGAAGAACCGCAATTCACAATTGTACTGAAAAAAAGATAATTTAGAATTTAGTAACAGAATAAATGAAAATAATTCTTTAAAAAAAATTATCAACGATTTTTTCACAAGCCAAATGCCTACGTAATATTTTATTGAAAAGTAATTAAACTCAAAGAATTAAACGAAAGAATAATCTGTTTTTTTTCTTCGAATTCAGAATATAATTTTACACTGTTTAAAATCAAATTCTCAAATAATTTGAAATCTCCGAGGATCGATCTTCAAAAAATTAACGATTAAATTTTCAAATTAATTTTACGATGTCAAAAAAATCAAGATTGGCATTAAATTTCCGTTATTTTTTCTTTCTTTCCAAATCTTCTTTTTCATAAATAAATTCATAAATGAAGAAAGATCCCAAATATGCACACTCTTGTGGAATTTGATTTACATGTCCTTAGTATAGACTATTCTTATTGTATTGCCTCTATGAACTTATACCTTTAGGCTGGCGGCGCCCGTTTCCTCTCTATGTTCTTAATATACTAAAAGTTTGACGTGCAACTAACAGAAGAGATAATTAATGTTCTTGTAGTTGATGGTGCGCATCAGAAATTCTCTTTTCGAATTCAAACGCAGACAAAATCATAGATCGACCTTCGTAAAATTGCGTGGCGAGTTGCTATGCTGATAGCTTTATCATTCTCTTCGGGGATTAAACTTTTTTTTCAGAAAAGATTTATTGGATAACACTGAAATACATTATAGTATAAAAAGAAATGTTAAGTTCAATCTAAGGGAAACAATAATTGAAACAAAGCAAGTTCAGTCGGCCAATGATGACAATTCCAGAACAACGTAACTATAAACAAATTTTTTTTTCTATCCTCTGCCAGCCGCTATGATGGAGAAAGCATTACCTCGAACCGTCGCCAGTGAGACACGCTGCAAGAGCCACTCCGTTTCGCGAGGCTCGTTCCTTAATCGAGACGCAATCGCGCCAATCCTCCGAAGGAACACCATCGAACGAGGGCCAATAACCCCTGAAGTCTCCACTGCCACAGGATTAAAAAAAAAATCTATCAGCAAGAGAAGAATATTTAGTTATTTATTTTATCACTGCGTCTCGGGCGACGAACCCCGGCTCAACCGCGGACCTGATCAAGTTACCGGCCGAGAATGTATCAGCACAGGTCGCATCCCAAATCAACGACTTACCCATTTTAAAAGGGAAGATGGTAATGCAATCCGGCCGCTTTCCATCACCACGGTCGAGGCCTACGGGTTCGATTTGGGAAGGGAACCCAGCTGCATACAAGCCTCTTTTGATGATGTCTTTAACTAAACGATATCTGCCTATATATGTCATTTTAAGGTTTATTTTTTAGTCCAGATCAGTTTCTAATAGATATTTCTTGATTAAAACTCATGGTTAGTCATTGTAATGTTTTTCATACAAAGTTCCACCAAATATAATGCCCAAGAGCCTCTCGTGGTAGAGGGTTACTATGTAAGAGGAGTGAGAAGGAAGGGAAGATTATGAGAATATGTCTAAACAGTAAATATCATTTGAATTGAAGAGAGGTTAAGATTTTGTAATGTTCAGGGAAGCATCCACGTAGGAGTTTCTTCCACTGAGTAGAAGTTTCTCGGAAAAAAAAGCTGGCCGAGTAGAATTGCTATCTAACGAATGGAATGCAGGGTAAATGAGGGGGGGGTAGACCCCGTGGACATGGTGAGTTTTAGTTTTAAAGGGCTGAACTGGTGGAACTAGAGTAAAGCCCATCTGAACATGGAAATGGTAATGGGGTAGCGATAGGCTCGCAACTTTGCGACTGTGAGTTAAGAGGCAGTAGAGCAGAATATTATAGCCCCCCCCCCCGCCCCCCGAAGATAGAGTAAACGATTTTGAGCTCTATCAAGGCTGGAAACATGAGACATGGCAGCAATACTTCATTTTTGGTCCACATTTTGGGGGAAGGCCGACTGAAGAGAATTATTGAATTCGTCATTTATATTCAAGCAAAAGTCAAAAACGCTGACCATTGATCAGCTTCTTTTATTTTTTCTTTTTACCCATGCTTTGTGATTCCCTCCATAAAGTACGCAGTGACCCCAACACGCTAATTCTTCTTCCGGGGGAAATAAAACTCAATAAAATTCGACAAATGTTCATAAAATTTGGAAGTGGGGAGGATGCTGGTCATCACAAGCCAAACTTATATGTCATTTATTCTTATATTTCAAAAGATCGAAGATTGCAAAATTCTTTTCGCATTTCTTAAAGACACAGACCACCACAAACTTGCTTTGAAAAAAACTCTCTCTCTCTCTCTCTCTCTCTCTCTCTCTCTCTCTCTCTCTCTCTATATATATATATATATATATATATATATATATATATATATATATATATATATATATATATTTGTCATCCACAGATATACTGTTTCGCAGCTCATCAGTGTGGCTAGACGTCCAGTTGCCTCTAGCTAAGATCGAAACCCGACTGAATTGGCGTCAGTCAGAACTTCTACCGTCGGCTCACGGCAGGGATGAAGATGAATTTTAGCGTGTTTATTTTTTTTTAGATTTTAGATAAACACACAGTGACTGACAGTGACTCAATTCTGCCGAAGAGTCATGCTATATTAGCTTAAATAGTCACTGTTTACAAACTCGCACCTCAAACCAAAGAGCTCAACCGAAATTAATTTTTCAGGAGCCAATATATATATATATATATATATATATATATATATATATATATTCAGTGGACATTGAGGTCAACACAGCGGCGACAGTCTGTATAACGGTTAAACGCAATCATGTGCTGACCTCAGTGTCCACATTTATATTTACATACGCTTTATCCCTGATATTCAGACCGTTACCCCATAAATATAGAATATCTTAGAACTATATTTTGTCATTCATATATAAATATATATATATATATATATATATATATATACATATACATATACATATACATATATATATATATATAGATATATATAGATATATACATATATCTATATAATCGCTCATTGAGTGCTGTTGCTAATAGAGTAGGGATCGATGTATAATAAAATAGCTATAATTTATATTAATGATAAATATTCATTTCCTTCCCTCACCAGCAGCACAACCCTGAGTTTCATGCACGATGCAATCGTCAGGTACTGATGGAAAACTGACCGTTGCATAATTTAAATATTGCTATTTCTTGATTGTGGAGTATTCCATTTATTTCCGGGGGTGGTAATAAAATAATAATATATACACATATAAATACACACACTTATATATACCGCCAAATACAAATATATAACTATAATTCAAATATATATATATATATATATATATATATATATATATATATATATATAAATATAAAAGTGGACATGGAAGTCAGCACTTAGAGGCGACAGTCTGTTTCATGCTAGTGCAATCGTCAGGCGACTAGTGCTGTTATTTTTCTCGGCTATTTATATAAGGGTCAGTGGTGCATTATGGGTAGTCTATTTTGGCGGTTACTTTTACCGGAAGTGGCTTATTTGTTTATTTATTTATATCAAATTGTTTTGCTTGTTTTTTATTTGTTTTTTATTTTTATTTTTATTTTTTATCTTATATATTTATTTATTTATTCTTTTATTTTGATCGGTGTTTTTGGTTAACGTAGTAAAAATTTGTTTATATAGCTTATTGTTGGTAGTCTATAATGGCCGTCATTACCGGAAATCGCTTGTTCGCTTATTTATTTGGGTCAAATTGTTTTGCTTGTTTTTATTTATTTTCATTTTCATTTTTATTTTTTATCTTATATATTTGTTTATTTGTCATTGATAAAACTAGAAAAGCAATAATTAAAATTTTCAAAAATAACGGATTCGAGATAGATATAAAAACTAACCTAAACGAAGTAGATTTTCTAGATGTCACCTTCAACCTAAGAAAAGGCACACACAAACCATACAGAAAACCGAATGATAAACCACAGTACATACATATATACTCCAACCACCCGCCTTCTATAATTAAACAGATACCTAAATCGATTAACCGCAGGCTTTCCGACAATTCTTCCGATGAATCTATATTTAACAAGGCCAAGAAAGACTACGAAACAGCCCTAAAAGATAGCGGATTCCCAGCAACACTCACATACTCACCACAGAACACAAAAAAGACCAACAGAAAAAGAAATATCATATGGTTCAACCCACCGTACAGCAAAAACGTAAAAACAAACATAGGAAAAATATTCTTCAAGCTTTTACACAAACACTTCCCGGAATCAAGCACCCTACACAAAATATTCAACAAAAACACAGTAAAAATCAGCTACAGTTGCACCGAGAACATGGCACAAATAATAAAAAAGCACAACAGAAAAATTATTAACAAACCACACGAACAAATTAAACCCACGTGCAACTGCAGAATAAAAAACGAATGTCCCTTAAACGGTAATTGTTTACAAAACAACGTAATCTACCAAGCCACGACAAAATCAGCAGATAATGAAGAAAAAGTATATATAGGAGTAACCGAAGGACCATGGAAACAAAGAAATTATGTACACAAAATGTATTTCACAAATAGTAAATATGCGAACAGCACAATGCTTTCTAAGTATATCTGGGAAATAAAAAACAAAACACACACCACACCAAAAATATCTTGGAAAATAAGGAAAAAATCATCAGCCTACAACAACCTATCAAAAACCTGCAAACTTTGCTTGGAGGAAAAAATAGCTATCATTACCTTCCCAGATGAAAATAAATTATTAAATAAAAGATCCGAGCTAATCTCAAAATGTAGACATGAAAACAAATTTTTACTACGTAACTTAAAATAGAAAAATAAATAAATATATAAACAAACAACAATAAAATAAGCAAAATAAATTACTCCAAACAAATTATAAAACCACACCTGTTAATATACGAAACAAAATCAAAACAAAAGAACGGACGAAAGTTATAACTGTTATACAAATAAAAATAATAATAAAAAAAAAACAAAAAAAACAAAAAAACAAAACAAAAAAAACATTAATAAAAGATAATATACTACGTTACTTAAAAACCGAAAGCTAAAAAGATATAGTGTAACAAATAAATAACAACAAGTATAATTAAATCGATCTAAATACATCCAAATATATAAATAAACTAACAACCGATTACGATAAACTAGCCGTTTAAAAAACAAAACAAAACAAAAACAAATAAAGATAACCAACCTAAATAGATAAATTAAAAACTGTTCCCACCTAAATAATAGTCAGAAAAAACCACAAATTCAACAAACAGATTTAATCAATGACAAATAAACAAATATATAAGATAAAAAATAAAAATGAAAATAAATAAAAACAAGCAAAACAATTTGACCCAAATAAATAAGCGAACAAGCGATTTCCGGTAATGACGGCCATTATAGACTACCAACAATAAGCTATATAAACAAATTTTTACTACGTTAACCAAAAACACCGATCAAAATAAAAGAATAAATAAATAAATATATAAGATAAAAAATAAAAATAAAAATAAAAAACAAATAAAAAACAAGCAAAACAATTTGATATAAATAAATAAACAAATAAGCCACTTCCGGTAAAAGTAACCGCCAAAATAGACTACCCATAATGCACCACTGACCCTTATATAAATAGCCGAGAAAAATAACAGCACTAGTCGCCTGACGATTGCACTAGCATGAAACAGACTGTCGCCTCTAAGTGCTGACTTCCATGTCCACTTTTATATTTACACACGCTCTATCTCTGATATATCAACCTTTGGAAGTAAAGACTGAGAATCCGCGGTCCTTTAAAAGGGCTGTGGTGAAATAATTTATTACATGGAACCTTAAAGTGGTCTGTTTTTATTTTTATTTAAATTATTAGCTCTGATTTACATTGAGATCTCTGGATTTTATCCTCCTTGGGTCTACGGATTACCTAGTTTTTCGTAAACTAAATATATATATATATATATATATATATATATATGTGTGTGTGTGTGTGTGTGTGTGTGTGTGTGTGTGTGTGTTATAAAGTTGTTACATACACACAAACAACTTGTTTATCCATATGTAACATCTTTATAATAACTATTGCTCTACATCTGGTATTGAGCCCTCTTTTAAATTAATGTTATGAACTTTGAATTTATATTCTTTTCGTTCTCTTTACATTTGAATAAATAAATAAATGTATATATATATGTGTGTGTGTGTGTGTGTGTATAAGATTTCAGTAAAACAGTTAAATTAAGCTACGTCTGCACTAATAATAAATAGATAAAACGCCAGAAATGTCAAAACTATCGTGCAGCAAAATATAGTAGAAATAAGAATATATGTCCATTAAATGGAGCTTGTAAAACCAAAGCAATAAAACGTTCATAGGATGTAGGGAAGGTACTTGCAAACGAAGATGGTACAATCATAGGTCACTTTACCCCATAAATATAGCACACTTTAAGACTATATTTCTGCATATATATATATATATATATATATATATATATATATATATATATATATATATTAAATAAAAGTAAAAACAGACCACTTTAAGGTTCCATGTAATAAATTATTTCACCACAGCCATTTTAAAGGACCGCGGATTCTCAGACTTTACTTCCAAAGGTTTCAACCTTTTCACCAATTTCAACCTTTGGAAGTAAAGACTGAGAATCCGCGGTCCTTTAAAAGGGCTGTGGTGAAATAATTTATTACATGGAACCTTAAAGTGGTCTGTTTTTATTTTTATTTAAATTATTAGCTCTGATTTACATTGAGATCTCTGGATTTTATCCTCCTTGGGTCTACGGATTACCTAGTTTTTCGTAAACTAAATATATATATATATATATATATATATATATATGTGTGTGTGTGTGTGTGTGTGTGTGTGTGTGTGTGTGTGTGTGTGTGTGTGTGTGTTATAAAGTTGTTACATACACACAAACAACTTGTTTATCCATATGTAACATCTTTATAATAACTATTGCTCTACATCTGGTATTGAGCCCTCTTTTAAATTAATGTTATGAACTTTGAATTTATATTCTTTTCGTTCTCTTTACATTTGAATAAATAAATAAATGTATATATATATGTGTGTGTGTGTGTGTGTGTATAAGATTTCAGTAAAACAGTTAAATTAAGCTACGTCTGCACTAATAATAAATAGATAAAACGCCAGAAATGTCAAAACTATCGTGCAGCAAAATATAGTAGAAATAAGAATATATGTCCATTAAATGGAGCTTGTAAAACCAAAGCAATAAAACGTTCATAGGATGTAGGGAAGGTACTTGCAAACGAAGATGGTACAATCATAGGTCATCATTCAAGCTAGTATGTCTTAGGTATTCTACCAAACTAGCTGACCATGTGTGGAATTTAAAAGAAAAAACAAGTATCCGAACATTCACAATATTTGTAACCTGTGCCAAAAAGGAAAAATTAGTAATTATGGTATTTCCGGATCCAAAGAACCTTTTAAACCGGAAATCCGAAATCTCAAGTCCTTGCTTACACATTAGAACATTTTTTTTAAGCATATATGATGCTGGATAAAAAAAAGTATTTACCCCCCCCCACACACACACACACACACATACACACCAATACATTTATAATACACTTGCTTTTCTTCTCTTGCCCATTCTTCTTCTTCTTCTTCTTCTTCTTCTTCTTCTTCTTCTTCTTCTTCTTCTTCTTCTTCTTCTTCTTCTTCACATCCTCCCCCCTTTCTATTACACCCAACGTTGTGTGTTTATTTATTTTTTTAAATTAATAATGTAGCATCTATTTGTTTTAAAAAAATAAAGCATTAAGAGGTCAATTGATAAAAATCGCCTGAGGATACTGTATGGTTGAAACCAAGGTAGCGGATTCAACTAATCTACTGATTTTTTATGTTATGTTTATCATATATATATATATATATATATATATATATATATATATATATATATATGAGAAAATATAGTTTTAAGGTATGCTATATCCATGGATTAAAGTGCTGACTATCAGGCGGGAATAGTCATTATGATTTTATAATACAATTAACTAAAACCCCAGTGAAATCGGCCATTCGTCTGTGCGTTGAATATTGCTGCCATTTCTGGTGTGTTTCCGCATATAATATAACTTGAGATTCTCAACAAACAAAAAAAAGAAAAATTTGTAATGTTATTTGTCCTGATCTGGCATTTCGACTTTCCCGCCGCCATAACGTGTCTCTTTCTGTCTTTTCTATAAATATTTTCTTGGTAATTGTTCTAATGGGCTCTCCGCTTGATACCATAACAGCATGAATTTAAGCGTACTACTCGATTGGCAATTAGGTCTCAGTGCTGAACTAGCTAAATGCACTAGTTCCTTTTCTCGCACTTCGGACCTGTGGACTTCTCTTCCGATTACTTGCTTTCATGTTACCTACAATCTTCACAAATTTAAATGCTATATCAATCGGCATCTTCTGTTTTCTTAAATCCTCAGCTTTTATTTTATTTTCTCCACACTAATGTATTCTTGCTCTCTCTCGCACTAACCACTTGCGTCTTGTGGTGATGTGATTAAAAAGAAATCATGAATTAAATGTACGATGGTCATCCGAAAATAACTGCAATTATCGGTGCCATCCCCTTTCATCGATTTAGGATCGAAACCTGACTTGGTATCAGTCAGAGATTCTTCCTCTAGGCTATAGTCGGAGGACAGGGAAGAAAGGAAATTTTAACGTTTTCTATGCAAAATACGTCAGTGGCCCGGAGAGCTCAATTGAATTCAATTGAAGAGCAATGCCTTAATAGCGGATATGAGCCACAGTTTTTAAAATTACCCTTTTCTCAAGAGACCACAACTGGATTTCCCCGGAGTTTGTTTTGGTTTCCGTACAGAGATCAATTTTCAAAGAATTTACATTGAAAACCAAAACCCACTATTAATTTGGATGAAATTTGTTGATCTGGATTGCTTAACCTATAGTAATATGGAAAAAGCATTGAAAAAAAGGATTCTTTTTTGGTCGCTGTGTCGATGGTACAATTCCATCCACGCGTGAAATGAATATAGCAGAGAATTACTGAAACATCCAGAATACTACTCTCATTAGGTGCGCCACTTTTTATCGAATCTCTTTTAGATAAACCAAGTTAAAAAAACAAAAAAACATGCCTTCCATTTTCCCTTGTGAAACGCGAATGATTGTAAAATTTCTCTAATGAAGGGAAAGGGACATGTTCGTTTCTTTCTGGTCGATCTAGACCCCCAGAAAAATATCTTCTTTTTATGACAGGAAATCGAATAACGAATCTCGATCTTTCATCAATTCTCGGTAGTGACAAAATGAATTTCCCCTACAAGAAAAAACCTGTTGGGAGAGTTTGGATTTTGAGATGTGATACACAGAAAATCCATTTTATTTTTGGTATCAGTGCAGCTTGCTTAGATATTCCAGAATAGATGATAGCAGATCTTATACATTCAACGCCTGAAAAAGTAAGTAAGCAGTAAGTCCATCGAATTTAATTAATAAAATTATATAAATTTTATAGATCCTTCAGAAAGATTCTTTTTTTAAATGGTTGTTTTGAGATAGACAGATAGATAGATAGATAGATAGATAGATAGATAAATAGATAGATAGATAGATGTGAGCAGATTAAAAGATCAAGCGTTAATAAAAGAAAGAAAGAAAGAAAGAAAGAAAGAAAGGAAAAGGATTTATTGTAGAATGAATTAAAAGAAGACAATTGGGGGGAAGTGAAACTAAAATGAAAAAAATAAAACTTTCTCTCCAAAATGACAATGTCCACGTTCATCATGGCAGTAAATGATGGAAGTGTATTGAAGAAAAAAAGAAAAGAAACGTCAAATCAAAACCTGTTCTTTGCCATTAACATCACGTGACAATTTCTTCGCGTTTCTGGCAGTTTAGTAAGTGCGACATTCTCAAAATGAAAGACACTTCCAATCTTCGAACAACAATGCTATTATTGAAATTCGCAAGTCATAAAACTTTTTTTTCCTGCGTTTCCATAGAAAAGATAATGAAAAGCCAGGTATTCGCATGTCAAACATTATGTGTTCAGGAATGTAAGAAAAGATAGTAGCAGGTCGTTGACATTGGCCAGACATTTTAAGACACAATATTGAATACTGTTCATGCCATTTGGCCGCTCGTTATTCAAGAATTACACACACACACACACACACACACACACACACACACACACATACATATATATATATATATATATATATATATAATATTAGTGGTAAATATACACATACATATGCAATCATATATCTAAAATATAAATATATATACATACATACATACATACATACATACATACATATACATATATGTATAAAAAATAATTCCAAGAGGATAGAATCCCGGTAGAACTCAATGTCCGGGACAGAGTAAGAATATAATAAAAAGGTATTTATATATATATATATATATATATATATATATATATATATATATATATATATATATATATATATATATATATATATATATATATATATATATATATATGAGAGAGAGAGAAAGAGAGAGAGACAGAGAGTGAGAGAGAGACAGCCGTTCGTATCAATCCATGTTTCAAGTAAAAATAGAAAAAAAATAAAATGTACATTTACCGCATTTGATGATTTGAAAGCGTACAATTTGGAAATTGTAAAGATGTTTTCTGAATGAGCAAATATTTTCTGAATTTTTATTCATATGTCCTTGTTTGTTCTCATCATCCTTGGACCATTATGGCTTTATCATTAAATTTATAAAAATAAAATACAGAAAGTCACAGTTATTTTTTTTTAAAGACAAAGGACTAATGAAAGGGCAGAAACGCTGTTGAGCAAAACCAAATAAGACAATTGTCATCCCTCCGAGTTCAATGATACCAGTCAGCCTGATATGTAACCATTGTAGAGTAGTCGATATGCCAAAAGAATTCTAATAGCTATTATGTTTTAAAGTGGAACTCCGCTTGTAGAAGTGACTCAAATGATTAGCATTTAACTTCTAATGTCCACGTGTGTGTGTGTGTGTGTGTGTGTGTGTGTGTGTGTGTGTGTGTGTGTTTAAAAGGAAGGGCGGGTAGAGGCTCATTAACGCTACCGACTTCTATCTATATAAACAACTGCGCCTGTGTAGTTGGCACCTGTATGCGAACGGTCGGACAAAAATATCTCAAACGTCTGTGTCCATTTCTCTGGTCAGTCAAATACGACGAGACGAAACGTGTTCACTGAGATGAGGCGAGGCTGAAAAAAACACCCATTAACTTTGAAGTTGACATCGGCTGAACAGAAGGCAGCTAACCATTCCTAGCAGATGTTCCTTTCAGTAAGGATTATTCTCTACGAAGAAATGAAGGCCGCATGGACGGCCCGGAACATGAATTTTTAATTTGCTTTTTATTCTGCGCTTTCAGTGTAATACTGAAAGCCAACAAGTGAGCTTTTACAGTATTCATTAAAAAGATAGTTAAGATCGATTGGTCGACTTTTTATAGCCGTCGGATTAATAAAAGATTATATTTCGACTGTAACATTCGCGCTAAGATGTTTCGATATTGCCGCTGGATGTGCTAAAGTTTTAGATAAACTTGGATTATTCGAAGCTTAAACTACGGGATTTATAAAATTATCGGCCAACTTAAGGATTATTTTACTGGCATTAGGCAACACATTCATCGGAAAGTCTTTTAGTTCTCACAAGACAATAAATATTTTCCCAGCGACATAAAAATGTTTAAAGGTCGGTTGCAAATATCTCGTCATTATTTCCTGATTTATACTGACAAGTATTATCTTTTTTTTAATTTTTTTGTTTCGCTAATCGTCTTTTGGTTTATATAATGGCTTGCGAGATTAAGAATCTAAAGATGCATTTCTATCAAACGTTCACCAACATTCTATATATTAGATGGATCGACAAGCAACTACGAATTCATTTTCCCCTTTTTTTCGCTCCGTAATTTAATTTATATCAGATTCAAATCTTCCAACAAACAACTGCTATATTTTGGCTGCTTTGTACCTCATCAATGCATACAGCGAGGATTTTCAAAGTAAACTAGTCTTTGGAGTTTGTAGAAATGTAATAATACATTCCTACTTTTGGTAGAACCTAAAATTCAGTGCACTTATCGTTGTAAGCCGAATTGAAAAATGAAACCCTAATCACTTTCCTAATTGCAGCCAATCAGAGATATACTTCGAAAGATATTCGTTTGATTCATTTTCTGTGAATAAAAGCAGATTTTGTTTGCCAGTTTTATTTAGAATCTGACCAGATTCAATCGTTCCTTTCATTAAGTAACGCAAACGTAACTCCTGTCCTCAAATCAGTCAACACACTGTCGTGACACTTACGACAATTTTAGCATACTTCACTACACTTGTTTTTCTATTAAACTTTGCCATCATATTAAGGCTATCGGTTTTATTTCGTCATTAATCTATGTTCTTCCTATTGATAATCCGTAGAACGTAACCTTAAAGCAGAAATCTCCAAAATGTTTAGTATGAAGACAATATTGTATATTTTATCAATTTTGTAGGTCAAAGAAAAAATCATTTTTTATAAATCACTGAACAGATTTCAGTGGAGGGAAAAGATTTACTGGATTTTTTTTATTTCTTCTGAGCAGAAGGTAATTCGGAAGAAAATAAAAATGGAAGAATTAAACAAGAACCAAGATATTACTCCGAATGGGATACACTGATAATAGTTTGAAGGACTTTCTTTCTTAAAATGCCTTAAAATACCTCAAAATAGTCTCTACCCTAAAATATCTTAAAATCGTATCTGCCTTAAAATGCCTTAAAATACCTCAAAATAGTCTCTACCCAAAAATATCTTAAAATAGTATCTCCCTTAAAATGCCTTAAAATACCTAAAATAGTCTCTACCCTAAAATATCTTGAAATAGTATCTTCCTTAAAATGCCTTAAAATACCTCAAAGTAGTCACTGTCTTAAAATGCCTTAAAATAGTATCTCCCTCAAAATAACTCAAAATAGATCTACTTTAAAATCTCTTAAAATAACTCAAAATAGTCTCTGCCTTAAAATAGTGCCTCCATTAAAATAACATAAATATTATCTTCCTTGAAATGCCTTAAAATACCTCAAAATAATCTTCGCCTTAAAAAGCCTTAAAATAGTATCTCCCTTAAAATATCTCAAAATAGTCTCTGCCTTAAACCTTAAATTGTATTACAATAGACCATGTCTGAAAATGCATTAAAATAGTATCTCTCAAAAATAACTTAATATAGTATCCCACTGAAAATGACATAAAATACCTCAAAATAGTCTCTGTCTTAAAACACCTTAAAATAGTATTTCCCTTAAAATAACTTAAAATAGTATTTGCCTTAAAATACCTCAAAATAGTCTCTGTTTTAAAATGCCTTAAAATAGTCTCTGTTTTAAAACGACTTAAAATAGTATCTCCCTTAAAATACCTCAAAATAGTCTCTGCCTTAAAAAGCCTTAAAATAGTATCTCCATTAAAATAACTTAAAGTATTATCTTCCTTAAAATACCTTAAAATACCTCAAAATAATCTCTGTCATAAAACGCCTTAAAACATTATATCCCTTAAAATAACTTAAAATAGTATATGCCTTAAAATGCCTTAAAATATCTCAAAAGAGTCACTGTCTTAAAAAGCCTTAACATAGTATCTCCATTAAAATAATTTAAAATATTATCTTCTTTAAAATACCTTAAATACCTCTAAATAGTCTCTGCCTTAAAAAGACTTACAATAGTGTCTCCTTTAAAATAACATGAATATTATCTTCCTTATAATGCCTTAAAATAAAACAAAATAATCTCTGCCCTAAAAAACCTTAAAATAGTATCTCCCTTAAAATAACTTAAAATAGGATCTACCTTAAAATGCCTTAAAATACTTCAAAATAGTCACTGCCTTAAAATACCTCAAAATAGTCTCTACACTAAAATATTTTAAAATAGTATCTTCATTAAAATGCCATAAAATGGCTCAAAATAGACTCTGCCTTAAAATGCCTTAGAATAGTTTCCCCCTTAAAATACCTTAAAATAGTATCTACCTTAAAATGCCTTAAAATACATTAAAATAGTCTCTACCTTAAAATGTATTAAAATAGACCATGTCTTAAAATATTATATCGCAAAAATAACTTGAAATAGTATCGCATTTAAATGCCTTAAAATACCTCAAAATAGTCTCTGCCTTAAAAAGCCTTAAAATAGTATCTCCATTAAATAAATTAAAATATAATCTTCCTTAAAATGCCTTAAATACCTCAAAATAGTCACTGTCTCAAAACGCTTTGAAATAGTATCTCCCTTAAAATAACTTGAAATAGTGTCTCCTTTAAAATGCCTTGGAAACCATTAAAATAGTCTCTGCCTTAAAAAGCCTTAAAATAGTGTCGCCATTAAAATAACTTAAAATATTATTATCCTTAAAATATCTTAAATACCACAAAATAGTCTCTGCCTTAAAAAACCGTAAAATAGTATCTCCATTAAAATATCTTAAAATATTATTATCATTAAAATGCCTTAAATAACTCAAAATATTCTTTGTCTTAAAAAGCGTTGAAATAGTATCTTCCTTAAAATAACTTAAAATAGTATCTCCCTTAAAATGTCTTAAATACCTCAAAATAATCTCTGCCTTAAAAAGCCTTAAAAATAGTATCTCCATTAAAATAACTTAAAATATTATCTTCCTTAAAATGCCTTAAAATACCTCAAAATAGTGCCTGCTTTATAAAGCCTTAAAATAGTATCTCACTTAAAATAACTTAAAATGGCATCTGCCTTAAAATACCTTAAAATGCCTCAAAATAGTCTCTGTTTTAAAATGCCTTAAAATAGTATCTCCCTTAAAATAACTTAAAATAGTATCTCCCTTAAAATGTCTTAAATACCTCTAAATAGTCTCTGGTTTAAAAGCCTTAAAATAGTGTCTCCATTAAAATAACTTAAAATATTATCTTCCTTAAAATGCCTTAAAATACCTCAAAATAGTGCCTGCTTTATAAAGCCTTAAAATAGTATCTCCCTTAAAATAACTTAAAATGGTATCTGCCTTAAAATACCTCAAATTAATCTCTGTCTTAAAACGCCTTAAAACAGTATCTCCCTTAAAATAACTTAAAATAGTATCTGCCTTAAAATACCTCAAAATAGTGTCTGTTTTAAAATGCCTTAAAATAGTATCTCACTTAAAATAACTTAAAATAGATCTCCTTTAAAATTTTTTAAAATACCTCAAAATAGTCTCTGCCTTTAAAAGATTTAAAATAGTATCTCCATTAAAATAACTTAAAATATCATTATCCTTAAAATGCCTTAAATACGACAAAATAGTCTATGTCTTAAAACGCTTTGAAATAGTGTCTCCCTTAAAATAACTTAAAATATTATCTCCCTTAAATTGTCTTAAATACCTCAAAATAGTCTCTGCCTTAAAAAGCCTTAAAATAGTATGTGCCTTAAAATACCTTAAAATACCGCAAATAATCTCTTTCTTAAAACGCCTTAAAACTGTATCTCCCTTAAAAGAACTTAAAATAGTAGCTGCTTTAAAATACCTTAAAATACCTGAAAATAGTCACTGTCTTAAAATGCCTTAAAAACGTATCTCCCTTAAAATAACGTAAAATAGTTCTCCTTTAAACGGTCTTAAAATACCTCAAAATAGTCTCTGCCTTAAAAAGCCTTAACATAGTGTCTCCATTAAAATAACTTAAAATATTATAATCCTTAAAATGCCTTAAAAACTCAAAATAGGCTCTGTCTTAAAACGCTTTGAAATAGTATCTCCCTTGAAATAACTTAAAATAGTATCTCCCTTGAAATGTCTTAAAATACTTCAAAATAGTCACTCTCTTAAAATGCCTTATAATAGTATCTCCCTTAAAATACCTTAAATAGATTTCCTTTAAAATGTCTTAAAATATCTCAAAATAGTCTCTGCCATAAAAATCCTTAAAATAGTGTCTCCATTAAAAGAACTTAAAATATTATCTTCCTGAAAATGCCTTAAAATACCACAAAATAGTCTCTGCCTTAAAATGCCTTAAAATAGTATCTCACTTAAAATAACTTAAAATAGATCTTTAAATTGTCTTAAAATACCTCAAAATAGTCTCTGCCTTAAAAAACTTAAAATATTATCTCCATTAAAATAACTTAAAATACTATTATCCTTAAAATGCCTTAAATACCTCAAAATAGTATCTGTCTTAAAACGCTTTGAAATAGTATCTCGCTTAAAATAACTTAAAATAGTATCTTCCTTACAATAACTTAAAATACTGCAAAATAGTCTCTGCCTTAAAAAGCTTAAAATAGTGTCTCCATTAAAATAACTTAAAGTATTATCTTCCTTAAAATGCCTTAAAATACCTCAAAATAGTCTCTGCCTTTAAAAGCCTTAAAATAGTATCTCCCTTAAAATAACTTAAAATGGTTTCTGCCTTAAAATATCTTAAAATACCTCAAAATAATCTCTGTCTGAAAACGCCTGAAAACAGTATCTCACTTAAAATAACTTAAAATATTAGCTGCCTTAAAATGCCTTAAAATACCTCAAAATAGTCACTTTCCTAAAATGCCTTAAATTAGTATCTCCCTTAAAATAACTTAAAATAACTTAAAATAGATCTCCTTTAAAATATCTTAAAATACCTCAAAATAGTCTCTGCCTAAAAAGCCGTAAAATAGTATCTCCATTTAAATATCTTAAAATATTATTATCCTTAAAATGCCTTAAATACCTCAAAATATTCTCTGTCTTAAAACGCTTTAAAATAGTATCTCCCTTAAAATAACTTAAAATATTATCTTCCTTAAAATGCCTTAAAATGCCTCAAAATAGTCTCTGCTTTAAAAAGCCTTAAAATAGTATCTCCCTTAAAATGTCTTAAAATACCTCAAAATAGTCTCTGCCTTAAAAGCCTTAAAATAGTGTCGCCATTAAAATAACTTAATATTATCATCCTTAAAATGCCTTAAAATACCTCAAAATAGTCTCTGCCTTAAAAAGCCTCAAAATAGTATCTCCCTTAAAATAACTTAAAATATTATCTTCCTTAAAATACCTTAAAATACCTCAACATAGTTTCTGCCTTACAAAGCATTAAAATAGTCTCTCCATTAAAATAACTTAAAATAATATCTCCCTTAAAATACCTTAAAATGCCTCAAAATAGTCTCTGTTTTAAAATGACTTAAAATAGTATCTCCCTTAATATAACTTAAAATAGTATCTCCCTTAAAATAGTATCTCCCTTAAAATTTCTTAAAATACCTCAAAATAGGCTCTGCTTTAAAAGCCTTAAAATAGTTTCTCCATTAAAATAACTTAAAATATTATCTTCCTTAAAATGCCTTAAAATACCTCAAAATACTGTCTGTTTTAAAATGCCTTAAAATAGTATCTCACTTAAAATAACTTAAAATAGATCTCCTTTAAAATGTCTTAAAATACCTCAAAATAGTCTCTGCCTTTAAAAGCCTTAAAATAGTATCTCCATTAAAATAACTTAAAATATTATCTTCCTTAAAATACCTTAAAATACCTCAAAATAGTCTCTGCCTTGAAAAGCCTTAAAATAGTATCTCCCTTAAAATGTCTTAAAATACCTCAAAATACTCTCTGCCTTAAAAGCCTTAAAATAGTGTCGCCATTAAAATAACTTAAAATATTATCATCCTTAAAATGCGTTAAAATACCTCAAAATAGTCTCTGCCTTAAAAAGCCTCAAAATAGTATCTGCATTAAAATAACTTAAAATATTATCTTCCTTAAAATACCTTAAAATACCTCAAAATAGTCTCTGCCTTAAAAAGCCTTAAAATAGTATCTCCCTTTAAATAACTTAAAATAGTATCTGCCTTAAAATACCTTAAAATATCTTAAAATAGTCACTGTCTTAAAATGCCTTAAAATAGTATCTCCCTTAAAATAACTTAAAATAGATCTCCTTTGAAATATCTTAAAATAGCTCAAAATAGTCTCTGCCTTAAAAAGCCGTAAAATAGTATCTCCATTAAAATAACTTATAGTATTATTATACTTAAAATGCCTTAAATACCTTAAAATAGTCTCTGCCTTAAAAAGTCTTAAAATAGTATCTCCATTAAAATAACTTCAAATAGTATCTGCCTTGAAATACCTTAAAATACTTCAAAATAGTCTCTGCCTTAAAAAGCCTTAAAATAGTATCTCCCTTAAAATAACTTAAAATAGTATCTGCCTTAAAATGCCTCAAAATAGTCTCCGTTTAAAATGCCTCTCCCTTGAAATGCCTTAAAATACCTCAAAATAGTCTCTGCCTTAAAAAGCCTCAAAATAGTATCTCCCTTAAAATAACTTAAAATAGTATATTTCCTTAAAATGCCTTAAAATACCTCAAAATAGCCTCTGCCTTAAAATAGTCGCTGCTCTAAATAGTCTCTGACATAAAATTCATTAAAATAGTTCTTTTCCTTTAGAATGATTACACTTTGATTTTCTGGTCTCTAAATTAAGAACATTGCAATTTCCACCGTGGAACCAGCTATAATATACCAGTACATGGTAAACATATTAAAACTCACGACGCATGCATTCTACACATTATCATATAAAACATATTCTTTCATTTTGATCTAACCTGATATAAAATAAGTCGTTTTATCAGTTAAGAAGCAGTCTGACTGAGAAATCGAAACTCGCTTCAAATGTTGCTTTTCATTTGCTTATTACCAAATTAAATCAACTGAATTCTGTGCACTTGAAAAGAGGATTTTATAATGACAGTTTCACCAGCCAGTTATCATTGCTGTTATGTCCCCATATAAATGATTGTTTTGTCTTGAAATCAAATACAAAAATCGGGTTAATTACATTTGATTGGATCACAGTCAGATATTGTAACGATCATAAAAGTCGATTGTCTTTCAAGCTTTCATTTGATGCGACTTCAACTCGCAAGAAAGCAAATTAAGAACTGAAACGACAACAAATTGAATTTGCGGCTCTCGCAAGACATCTGAAATATTTCAATTATTTTCTACATTTATCCGCTTAACGTGAAAGTTGGAAGAATCTTAAGTTGAATTCTGTGTGCTACAAACATTCCTTTTTTGTTTTGTTTTTTTATGATTACTTGGGAACATTAGACATTAAAATGCTAAAGACTTGCCAAATTTTATCAGTTTCATTAAGATCCATCGTCTTTTCGACGACGCACAAGTATAAGGAAGCCTGCTGAAGAGCAATGCTAGTTTTTACAAACAGAGAGTTCGAACCTCAATGATTGAGTCATTATTAAGTTAAAACTAAGCAACGCTTAATTTAATAAATACATTTTGTAAGGTTTCGAGGACGACCTAACCTAATGTTACGTAGCATACACCAAATTTAACATTTGTGGCGAACGCGCGTCGGTACAGACACAAAAGAGGTCTCTGGTTGCGCGTGGACATGTCTGCCAACACTCGTTACATCCGAGTTTTCCACGTTATCAGCGGAACAGCTTGGCATGTCTAGATACTGACCTCTTTGCAACTGGTCAAGATCCGAGTCTTTTTAGGCTGACTCATTCCAATAAAAGCGACATGAAAACCAGCAGTGGATAGTTGGCAAGATTCGGGGTCTTGTGAAGTCGGTCTCGTGGACATTTTGTACCTAAAGTTGCTGTGGCGTCCACCGTGTTATGGTATCTGGGGCAGAGTTGTTTCTTCCATTCTCTGCCCGTTACCCCGTAGTTCTTGGGAGAGCAATCGTTTATGTGTTTCCCCCAAATCAACACACCCTTGCCTTGTTTTACAACATCATTTCTTTTTCAGGTGTATCGAGAGCATTAACATGGCGGCTTCAAATCACAGTAACTCGCACATCACCAGCTTCATGAAAATGTCCAGGTGAACAAGAGCAATGATTGGTATTTCTATGCAGTTTCTATCTTTCTTTTCATACAATCAAAGTAGAGGATTAAAATAGTTATGATGAATGAGGTCTAAAGAGGTTGTGTTAGGAAGTGAAAATTAGGAGGATAAGGTGGATAGATAACGATTGACCCTTTACTTGAAAAGCTTAATATCGTAGTTCACATGTAAGCATCCGCGTAGAAATCTGTTCTACAAATTAGCAAATCTTGGGGGAAAAACTAAGTGTAACTTCCTCCCTACAAATGGAATATGAAGTAAATGTGATTCAATAGGTTATGTGCCAGACAAATTATAAAATAAATTTAGAATGTTATTTTTTATGAAGCAGGAAAAATGCTGTTAAAGGAAGTTGGAAACATTTTTTTAGATAATGAGACAAGAATATACACAGCAGCCCAGGTAATTGAAAACTCAACTTTAGACAAAATGGATGACATGTTATACATGGGTGAAATCTGAATATTTTTGTTTCTCTTTTAGATATATCGAGAGATATGGAAGCATTCAATCTGCCACAGATAAATAAATAGGCAAACGGAGCTCGTGACATAACCAATTAACCATAGTAACAGCCAAAATGAAAGAGGAGAAACGATTGGTGTCTCTACGCAGAGCGGCCCACATAGACAGCGCTACGGTGGTGCACAACAAGTGACAGTCGTGGAGATCGTCAGCAATGAAGACGATGCTGTTCCAAAATATTTCTTCCTGCGACGATACAGGTTCCAGCAGCATTCTGTTCCTTCTCACATGTCGACATAGGGGAGGCACAGGAATGACTGACCGAGAATTCTCACGACACTATTACATTTGATGACATCGCTTGGAACTCGGATGCGTCCAAGAAGATTTGTAACAGTCTCTCAGCCAAGACATCCGAATCCTAAACAGAGGCGTTCTTTATTTCCTGTTTAAGATTGGGCTTCCGGTTCCTTCTAAAGTCCACTTCAGCTCTCTACTCCGAACGCTTGTTCTTTCCTAAGCTAATATAATTACACACAGTTACCCTCTCAGCCACTTGAGCCTTGTATTGGTGAATATTAGTAAAAAAAAAAAAGCAATTGATGTTGGTTTTCCGGTGAGATGTCATTAGACAACTTCATCCAATGACATCTCACCAAACAGTTTTTGTGCCATTTTTTTTCTTTTGATTTTTCGCATTTCACTCACGGTGATGACAATGGATTTGGGGAAGGAAGAGAGGGGAGGGGAAAAGAACAGGATTCAAGGAGACTGAAGAGGACGATTGTCATTGCATTTAAAAGTTTTAAAGATCGTAGTTGACAGGAAAATGCAGGAAACCGGAAGAGTGTTCCACAAGCGAGAAGTGCGAAAGAATAAACGATTAGCATAGAACTTCCGTTTATAACTTCAAATAATTTCAACTGTGACATTAGGAGACCTAGCTGCCAACCTAATACTACGATGATTCGAGCTGAAATCACCGAACGGTAACATCCTTTCTGCCTGTGGACTGCGTTGTAAAACAGGACGAAGCTCCTAGAAAGATGTCTATTCCTGATCAGGAGCAACCAAGGTTGGAGCATCAGCGCTAAGCAACCAGTTCCTACTGAGGGGAATGCGTAAGGTGAATAGATGTTCCTTTATTCCAGATGGTCAGTTGGACAGGGAATGCAGAAGAGAATGGCTGATGTCACATCATTTCATATTCCCCTACTCTGGTCTTCAAGAACAGTTGGACGATTGATAAGTCCCTTTTGTGAGTTGTTTAAAGCCGAAATATATTTTTGTACTGCAAGATTAATATTGCATCAACGATTTTTTCCGGATACGTTCTGCTATTTAACCCATAGCTGGTGGAAAGGAATATGGGAAATACAAAAGATGATATAGAAATTCCAACAGACACTCATACAAAACGGAGGCAGCCTCCACTGTAGATCGAACCCTGTGAAGCTAACCTCCAGATTGTTGCTCCACACTAAGCACTATCATCATCATCATCATCATCATCAACTATCTGTAGAAAAAACAATGTAACTTTTTTCTATATTTCACTGTCCGCAACAATAAACTCGCCCGTCGCGTAATGATTGATAACCTGGTTTCGCCAGTAAGGCAAAAATCCATTGTTAAAATAATACGGATTAAAATGTTAAAAATTGAGATAATGATGAAATACCGTTTCTCTCTCTCTTTCTCTCTCTCTCTCTCTCTCTCTCTCTCTCTCTCTCTCTCTCTCTCTCTCTCTATCTCTCTATCTCTATCTGTGTGTGTGTATGTGTGCGCGCGCGCGCGTTTGTTTATGCGCGCCTGTGGAGGTGGGAAGGACAAGAAAAAGAAGGGGTTATGTTAAAAAGTTCTCGGTCTGATCGATTTCCAAAAATCTCAGTATTATTTTGCCTCTGTATATGGAAAGAATGTTCTTTCATCGTATAAATTTCCAATTTTTATGAGCCATATATCTGTGTATATTTCTGAGATGCGGTATTGTAACTATTTACACTATTTACATTGTTCAGGCTGTTTTCCTCATCTTTGTTGTCATATTGACGATGTTTCGAGCGTTGTACGCTTCGACTTTCTTTCGGTGATTGGAATTTCAAACCAAACCTTTTATTTCATCAACCTGATGAAAACCGGAGTGTATAACGGCCGAAACGTCGTGAGTATGACAACAAAGATGAGGACAACAGTCCGAACAATTTAAATAGTGTAAATAACCATGCCCTTAATTTTGCCGGATAATTAACCGAATTATGTCAACGGAATGTGTGAAACTGTCAAGTGTTGAACTCTCGGCTGTCACGGAGTTTCTATTCCGACAATGGAAATCCATGAGTGTATGTCGCAAACGTTGGATGACAGCTGGTGTGCCAACTTAAAGCATGGAAATATTGAGACCCAACATGAAGCGAGGTCTGGAAGAACTTCAACGGTGCCACTTTTTGAAACTGTTGATTATGTTCAAGAACAACTTTAAACATTTCAGTACCCATTCAATTGACAACTTTCCCAATCATTACTTACTCGTGAATTATAGGACAATCGCCATTCCTGTCAAAGCAAGTCTACCGACCGGGTTTCGTCAATTGGTCAAAAGAGCAGCAATGGCCTTAGAAATATCCAGGGAATGCGTTAGGTTCGTGAGCAGTTGGCTATGTAGAAACTGTCAATTAAAAGAATCCCGAAATGGCTTGAATGTCGAATCGAAATTATATCAAGTCTGTACCTGCTAGTTGACATTGCAACATTATTCCTTTTTCATGTATATGTCAAATTTCAAAGTCTAGCAAGATTGTAGAGTCAAAGGTATGATATGTTTACCATTAACCGTTAATTCAAATCTTTGATTTAATGGAAAATTCGAGGGTTGAAAAGTTCTACATTGGTAGTACTAAGAATTCTTTCAAAACCCGGTGATATCAACACATATTGTCTTTTATTAATAATACGTATAGAAATAATACTTCACTTTCAAAATATTTTTGAGGTTGAAAGATGAAAATAAAACTCCTAAAGTGAAATGGAAAATCTTAAAACTGGTAAGGACATGTAGTTCTTTATATGAACCTTGTTTTCTGTGTTTACAGGAAAAGTGTAGATTATCAGGTTCTTGATTAGTGATGATTTATTATATAAAAGATGTGAATTAACGGTTAATTGTAAACATATCATACCTTTGATTCTACAATTTTGCTAGACTTTGAAATTTGACAATTACTTTTCTCTTATATTTTTCTTAAACCTTGTTGCTCCATACAAGGCTTATCTTTCTGTCAGTAAGATCAACATGAGCGTAGTATAATTTTTACATTAATCTTCTGGTAATGTTGATAATATTTAGTATTTTATTTCTTAAAGGGCTGGTTTATTGACCAACTATAAAAAAATTTTTAACTCACAGGGTATGTAGTTTGTCGAGTATGTTGTTAAATTACGTTTCTTCTCTCGTGGGAGATGGCATTTTTTTAATGTATAACATTGTAGCCAATTTACATCCGTACCGAAATTGACGTTTAGATTCCGTCTACGATTCGAAATCTGTGTATTATGACCTCGGATTTATTATTGTTTTTTTCATTTTTTTTCCTTTACTTTGAACTTAGATTAGGCCATTCTGATTGGTTGATCTGAATGTAATCAAAACAAACGCTGCTACTATACCCTCTCTTCTCTTTCTTATTCTTTTTCTTTTCTTCCTTTTCTCATGTAAAGAGTTGGTATGTTGTTTTTAAATCTCAATAAATTGTCTACATACTAATCATTTACTGATTAGATTTAGTAATACACATCGAAACATGATAGCATTTGTGTGGCGTTTTTACATGTTTTTGATGTAATATCCGAAAATAAAGTAAAATTTTGTATTGAGCTCTCTTTTAAATTGAATGTTACGAACGTTTGAATTGCATTCTATTCGTTCTCATTTTACATACATACATACATATATATATATATATATATATATATATATATATATATATATATATATATATACTGGTATTCAGTCTCTATCTCTTTATATATAAATATATATATAATATGTGTGTGTGCGCGCGCGTAAAGACACATGAAATGCGTAGAACTGTGAAACAGATTGTCGCATTTGGCTGTTGATTTCAATGTCCAATTTTACTTTTATATTTACACACACTCTATCCCTGATATTAATCACTTTAACCCATAAATATAGCATACCTTACAACTTTATTCTATCATATATATATATATATATATATATATATATATATATATATATATATATATATATATATATATATATATATACACACACAGAGAGAGAGAGAGAATATTAATGTGAGTCAAAATTTGTCTCTCAGCTGATTGATGTTACCTTCGGCATCCTGATAGATTCCAGGTGGATAGTTAGTGCCCTACTCTATTTAAACAACTGAAATTGATTAAAGTTTGTTGGGGAAAAGATTACCAGGATGAAAATCTGCCATTGGAAATTTTCGCTGTTAAAAACTTTCTCGTCGCGGTTTGCTGAATTCCATTAACAATCACAGGTTAAAAACATTTTTACTGGCAGACTCTTCATTAGTTAAGCAGACCATGTCCAATTCAAAAGAGATCTTTTTTGTTTTATAATTATATTTAAAGAAACACATAGATAGATAGATAGATAGATAGATAGATAGATAGATAGATAGATAGATAGATAGATAGATCTGTCAAATATGTGCCATGCGTGATTAGGCGCTCATGTATCTTTCAATACATGACTGACGTGGCAGATTTTCCCCCGCAATAGGTTGTCATTTCTTTCTACAGTTGACCACTTGCCATCCAAGGCTATAGAAGCCGGTCTGTCATGCTATCTACCCATAGATAGATAGATAGATAGATAGATAGATAGATAGATAGATAGATAGATAGATAGATAGATGAACAGACACGGATAGATAGATAGATAGATAGATAGATAGATAGATAGATAGATAGATAGATAGATAGATAGATGAACAGACACGGATAGATAGATAGATAGATAGATAGATAGATAGATAGATAGATAGATAGATAGATAGAGACAAACTAAACACACACTTCTCCTTTCCATTTCCTAAAACTAAACAGTGTCTTTAATATATCCTTTCTAGCAATCGAATATGATTTGTCCATTGTATAGGGCGTAACGTAGGTGCGAACTCATGGTTGACATAATAGAACGAAGGCCGAAAGAGCCAAGAAACGGAGCCGCAATCTCGTCTTTAATATGAGAACGGCATCAGGACAATTGCTTGAAGAAGTCTTAAAAAGACAAACCGAAAAATAGCATCTGTAAAAAGGAGAGAAACAACAATAAGACCAATATAAGTAGATTTATTTCAAGGCAAATAAAAGACGTTGATTTTGAAGGTAAAACGTGTTGGAAATTATTTCACTTGAAAGAACAGAAGCGCGATTAGCACGTCACGATAACAAAATCGGAAATTGTAACTTCAACAAAAGGAAAGGAAAGATAGCTAACACCTCAGTATTGACGGATTGGATTTGTAAAGAGAAATAAACAAACAAAAAGCGTCTGCGTGAGAGAAAAGCTTTTCAATGATGCAATAGCAGATTTGATGTCTCCAATGTCACTCATTGCTGTCATTGATCGGACTGTCAAACTTCATTAAACTCGATTATCAAAGTCGTGATATTAAATTCAAAATTCAGTGCAATTAGAACTGCCTTCCTTTTGTTGAACGCCCATAATACATTGCATATCTGGTGCTTCATTCATAAAATCAGCCAACTGCATTTGCCGCTGATCTTCAGTCAAACAAGTCTAACCACATGATCTGCAGATTGGCGTTTCTGTTGCTATGCTCAAATAGCAAACGCATCATTTGACGGATTTTGATCTTTCTGTTCTTTTCATCCGTCATTCGAACAGCAACAAGTCCATCAGATTTCATTCGCACGTGACTAAATCCAAATTCTAAATTTACAGATTCTGTCTTCTGGGCACAATTACAGTTTTTCTTTTTATAACAAATAAATAATCATCCTGGAAGGCAATTGTCTTTTGCTTCTTACCAATTTTTTTAGACACGGCCAGGGTTTTTATTTCTAATGTTTAGTCAAATATCCACACTTAATGAAATCGACTGGGAAGTGAATTTTCTAAATAATGCCACAAAAGCATGCATTTTTCAGGAGGATGTTAATAAACATTGAAATATTTATAAAAATTACACTTGAATTTTGTTTGTTAATGCTAACT